>CAUYRT010043346.1:0-24611 GCA_963574885.1 Lepilemur ruficaudatus | reverse complement strand
GGGGTGGGAAATCCTCTAAAACTGATTCATGTGAATAGCTGTACAACTTGGTAAATTTACTAATAACCATTTAATTGTACACTTGAAATGGAGTAAAGACATGATATGTAAATTACACTTCAATAAAGACAAAAAAATAAATAAAGAAACAAACAAAAAAAATGCCATCCCATTCTCTTCTAGCCTGTAAGGTTCTGCTGAGAGGTTCACTGTTAGTCAGATGGGGTTTCCTTTATAGGTGACTAGACACTTTTTTTTTTGTTAATTTTAAAATTCTTTCTTTCACTTTGACTGTAGTGATTCTGATTGTAATGTGTCATGATGAAGTTCTTTTGCAATGTATTTGCCTAGGGATCATTGAGCCTCATGTATCTGAATGTATAACTCCCTTGCTGGTCCTGGGAAGTTTCCATTGACTATTTCCTTAAATAGGTTTTCTATACTTTTTTATCTCCCCTCCCTCTCAGGAATACCAATAATCAATACATTTGGTCACATTATGTAGTCCCAGACATCTCAAAGGCTTTGCTTATTCTTTTTTACTCTTTTTTCCTTAATTTTGTCTGGCTGTATCATTTCAAAAGACCTTCTCCAAGTTCTGAGATTCCTTCTTCTTGCTCTAATCTATTCTTAAAGCTTTTCAACGTGTTTTGTATTTTCTTCAATGCACTTTTCAGCTCCAGAATTTATGGGTTTGTTTTTTTTTTTTTAAGATATCTATCTTAGAAAATTTCTCATTCATATCCTGATTTGATTTTCTGATTTCTTTGTGTTGGTTTTCAGATTTCTCTCCCATCTCACTGAGCTTCTTTAGAGTCAATACTTGGAATTCTTTATCTGGTATTATGAGGAATTCTTTTTGATTGGGATCCTTTCCTGGACAATTATAGTCCTTTGGTGGTGTTATATTTCCTTGCTTTTTCATGTTTCCTGTGTCCTTTCATTGATAGCTGCATATCTGATGTAGCAGTTGCTTGTTCTGATTTTTTTGAAACTGCTTTCAAAGGGGAGAATTTTTTCCCAAGATGTATGTATGTTCTTGGTTGAGTAGGATACTTTGGCTTTGATTTGGGGTACCCTCTGTCATATGATCTTTGTGCGCTTTCTTAGGAAATACACAAGGTCAGTGGTATCTGTGATTTCCTTGGTGGCTTAGGGTATAGTTATTAGTGAGATTGTAGTGAAGTTTTTGTTGGGGACTTAAACACTAGCTGAACCAGTTTTCAGGCCCTGGTGGTGTCATCAGTGGGCCACCACTGGGTAATTTATAAAAAACAGAAATTTATTACTCACAGTTCTGGAAGCTGAGAATCCAAGATCAAGACACTTGAACTTGTGACCAGAAAAGCTGGGGCCCCACCCAGGCAAGCAGCATTGGCCAGAAGCTATGAAAAAGTGCTGTCTGCTTACATCTCTGTCTCAACAGCAGCCCACAGCAGGTTTTAAAAGCTTGTCTCAGACTATGGCACCCTAGGGCTTCTTTCTTACTGTTTCACCACATCCAGGAGCTTCTCCCAGCTCTTAGCCAGTCCCCAGGCAGGCAAGTTTCCCTGAACCCTCTCCTTACCCACTTTTAGTGCTTCCCATCACTTCCCTGGAGAATCCTCTCATTCTCTCCATGGAGAAGGCACATGCTACCTGTGTCTTAGTCAGCCATCTTGCCCCTGTCCCTCAGAATCCATGTTCTTAACCATTATGCTTTCCTGCCACTCATGAGGTAGAGCAAATCTTGATATACTTTACTCAGTTGTAAAGGAGAATTACTATGCTGGCTATATTTTTTTCAGTTCCTGAGAAAACCGACTTGAAGTGTGTCTCATTAAAAAATAAAAATAATAAATAATAAGTTGGGGTTTTTGACAATGCTGCATGAATTATGTGTGTAATTTTCTTTTGCCACACTAAATATTGAGGAGAGCAAAGTAATGTTGCATCTTGTGCTGTGTTCAAGCTCTCTTGGGGCTGAAAACTCATCTTTACAGTTTACAGGTTGCCAGTTAATGACTTCCAGTTCTTCGGACTGGAGACATACGTCACTCCAGAGCTTCTGACTTAGCCATAAAAATTGATAGCATTTGGTTCATGTTGTAAGTTAAATAACAATTTATCAATCCATATAACTAATTGAAGGTGTCTTTCAGAGACAAAGCCACATATATGTGCCCTGATTTCTCCCAAAAACCAAACCCAAAGGGCACCATATTGCCACCATAAAATGTATTTTATCTTCCAGCCTGTGCTGCAGTATACATTCCAGATCCAGTGTGATAGCCCAGAAGGCAGTGTGCACTGCTTGCCATCATAAATACCAAATGGACCCATGGAAAAAGAGCAGTAGGAATCAATTCAGTCTGGAAAGAGAACGGATTAAATAAATTCTCAGCTTTTGAAGGGTTAGTTATGGGCTTTTCTTTATCCATAAGAATTATTTTTACCCTCAGCTAGGACAAGAAGAAGTGGAACTACCATTTGATCCAGGAATCCCACTAGGGAGTATTTACCCAAAGGAAAAAAAGACATTCTACAAAAAAGATACCTGCACACAAATGTTTATAGCAGCACAATTCATAATTGCAAAGATGTGGAAATAACCCAAGTGCCCATCAATACATGAGTGGATTAATAAAATGCAGTATATGAATACCATGGAGTAATACTCAGCCATAAAAAAAATGGTGAACTAATACTTCTTGTATTAACCTGGATGGAATTAGAGACCATTTTTCTACGTGAAGTATCACAAGTATGGAAAAATAAACACCACATGTACTCACCAAATTGGAACTAATCAATCAACACATATGTGCATGTATGAAAATAACATTCATTAGAAATCAAGCAGGGTGGGGAGAGGAGGGAATGGGTAAATTCATACCTAACAGGTACAATGCACACTATCTGGGGGATGGGCACACTCATAACATTGACTCAAAGGGTACAAAAGCAATATATGTAACCAAAACGCTTATACTTGCATAATATTCTAAAATAAAATTTTTAAAAAACAAACAAAAAAAGAAACAGACCAAGACTACATCTTCAAGTTTAAACCAACAAAATATCTTACATTAGCATTTTTGTTGGAACTCAGAGGATGGACCAAAAAAACAGAGATTCCCAACATGCATTACAAGCACTTCAGTGTGTAGCATTAGCTTGTTCCAGTGTTAGCTGACTAACTCAGGAGAATTCATGCCATGTCTCTGCTCCTGGTCTCTTACTTCACTGCTTTACTAAGGTCACATTGTCCCTCTGTGCTGTGTCCCTAGTTTCCTCTTTTTATAGTCTTATAGCAAGAAACTAAAAGTATCTCCCTTTACAGGTTCAGAATTTTATAAGGAATTTATTGATACTTAAACTCAAACTTCTCTTTCTCCATTGCATTTTGATTTAGATTATTGGCAAAAGATGGATTATAAGTAATTTTGAGAGCTCCTTTCCGAGGTCACTGCTTCAATCTCTGACATATATATAATATTAATAATCCCATGTCTTAGTCCATTGGAGCTGCTATAACAAAATACGATAGACTGGCTAATTTATAAACAACAGAAAATTTATTACCACAGTTATGGAGGCTGAAAGTCCAAGATCAAGGCACCAGTAAATTTAACGTCTGGTGATAGCTCATTCCTCATAGATGGCACCTTCTATGTGTCCTCACATGGCAGAAGGGACAAACAAGCCCTTTTGGTTCTCTTTTATAAGGGCACTAATCCCATAGTGACCTATGGGCTATAAAGGTGAACTAATCACTTCCCAAAGGCCCCACTTCCTAATGCCATCACTCTGGGGGTTCACTTTCAACCTATGAATTTTGGAGGGACACAAACAATCAGACCATAGAACTTGATTAGAATTTTACAAATTGCTGTTTCATACTTCTGGTTGAGACTGTTGACTTGACACATTTATTCTGTCAATACACCCTTAAGTAAATACCGGAATAGCTGATATCTTGTATTAATCTATAGTATTTTATCATTAAAGTATTAGAAGTGGATGCTGACATGTTATAATCTAATTAAAAACAAAGTATGATCATGTAAATGCTGTAGGTAGATATATAGACCAAAAAGAAAACTGTAAGTCACTTTCTAAAAATCTTAAAATACATTTTTAGCATCAGATAAAAAACTTAATTAAATTTTGCCTTCAAGAAGTTTAATTTTTGTCAGCCCCTGGTGAGTTCAGAATTGCTTGGGGGAAGAGACTGATACAGAATTTCCAGAATAAATAAAATAAGAAATCTTTCTTGTCTCAACAGAACCGACTAACTATAAAAGAAAGGGTGGAAAAGCTTCAAGTATAGGAAAAGCCAGCTTGTAAGCAACTGATATTCACCTTGACAATCTAAAGAAACTCTTATAGTTTGCCTGGTAAGGCATGATACTGTACTAAACCAGTTACCTATGAATGATGAACAAAAAAATGATCATCCATTCCTCTCTTTGAAAGTTAGTATAACCTCACTGAGGCCAGAACAGGAGAAACATCATAGCTTATAGGGTGTTTTTGCAGACCTTTGTCACTAACCATCATGGTTTTGGGGGCACAATGGATTCTCTTAGCATCCAGGCATGACCAGTAATTCCCACTGAGACCATAGTCTGCTCCAAAGGGAAGTTTACTCATCAGTGAAAAGAGCATACAGTATCTTCATTTCAGGGTTGCTTCAAATATTAAATAGACAGAATCTGTAAAATGCTTATCACAGCATCTGTATATGTGAAAGGAATGGTTGTTATTGCTATTGTCATCAATTACTTTTAGTAACGGGTGTGAAAATGAAACATTTAAACCAATATGTCTGAGTGGAAATACATTCTAGAATATTGGAAGACAAGCAAACCGAGATCAGAAGCAAGTACAGTCTATCTGCTACCACATGTGCACCAACAGATAGCTCACATACAATTATTAAAGCAGAGAATGACACCCAGGTAAAGAGCAAGTTCTGCTGGTTCATAGGTGAGTTTTCCTAGGACAGGCAGACAGAATGGAAAGAACCTCTAAGCAGCAAAGAGCCCAAAGTTTGCCAACTATGTAGGCAGGAGCCTCTTTAGTTAAATTTCAAGGAAACTTAAAATCAGCACCTGCAGCCAGCCCCAGCCCCCAATCTGAGCCTTGGAGCACTCTCAAAGAAAAAAGTGATGGTCCTGAGTTTGCTAAAGCAGTGGAGGGTAGATGGGCTGGCTTCCTTGCATGCCTTGAGGAGTGTCCCCAAGAAGTCCAATTTTTCTACAAACATTTTCCTACCTCCAAGCATACCTCAGAATTAGCATAGTCTCTAGAACCCTGACTTGGACTCAAGTATTAGAGAGACACAACCGAAGCATCAGTTCCACATAAGACCTACCCCTTCTCAATATGGATTTTTGACTCTGGAAGAGAGTGAGAATAGAACGCTAATAAAGCCTGAGATTAAATTTTACACCATCCCAGTGGAATGGGAGCTTGGAGTCAGATGTGATTTGATTTCAGATAAATAAACTTTTATGACAATACTTGGCTTTGCGGCCTAAGAGTCATACCCACTGCACTTAATCTTTTTTTTTTTCTACTCTTTACTTTGTACAACTAAATAATTAATTGCCTCTATAGCCTATCAATATGTCTTTCTTTAATTGTTAAACACGTGTTAATAATTCAAAAATCTATGGGTGACCTCTCAACACTCCTGTGATTTTTCCAGGCCTCAGAGCTCTTTGAAGAAAGTAAAGTCTGCCACTCTTGAATCCAACATCAACTAAAAGCCTTCTGGTTTTGTCCTCTCTATAGAAAGCATTCTGCTTGCCAATAAGGTCTTGAGGTTAAATGGAAGACAAAGTTCAAGGATTTTGAAGCTCTGATTCAATTATAGTAAATGAATGTAAGAGAATCAGATAAGTCACAGTTGAGTGCATCTGCCCAGACCCTGTACATCTTTTCTCTTTTTTTTTAAACTAGAGCACTCTGTCATTGGAGAAAACTCACCCTTGGGATTTAGAGTTGCACTAAATTCTTTTACCCAATTTAACTCCCATTTCAAGCAGAAATAGGTGAGAATGAATGGGTAGTGTGGTCAAACACAGGCTCCTAATGGGTTAACTTTCTGTTTTCTTCATCCATCTTTTCCCCATGCCATGCTCTGTTCTTGAGGCAGCATGGTATCAGGGTAGTTTGGGTTGTAAGTTGAGCAGAACTTTTCTGTTATGAGTTTTTATTGGACTTCCTAACACTGGGGGCAGGAGGTGGAGGCTGGGGTGCAACTCTGCCCACTTCAGCACTGATTCTTCTGACAGAAGTCATTCTGGCTACTGAGTCTTTGTCATATGCATAGACTATACAATTTTAAAGATAATAAAGTACTTTAAAAGATAATAAAGCAGAACTAGTAAAAACTTCTCCTTACAAATAAAGAAATAAAGAAGAACAAACAGTCTAGCCCAATTAGGATGTTTAAGGAGAAAACTGGGACATGATCCCAAGTCTCAATACACTATCTCTCAATTCTTCACAAATAATTCCACTTTATTTCTATCCCATGTCCTAAATCTCAAACCGTTGCTTTTTTTTTTTTTTTGCTTGCATCTAATTTTCTCTGTGGCATTTTGGGAGCCCTCCAGTAACTGTGCATCAGCAGGAAGATTATTTTAAGCTGAAAAATCTCGGTATTCTGCAAGCTCTGAATATCATTAATTTCCATATGTTCTTAGGGTTATTAAATGTTTTTCACATGTTTTTAGCCCTGATACCATTTCCTTCTTGTGTTCTCTGTTGACTGGGACAGTATCGCCTATCCAGGTAAAATGTTCTGTTGCTTTAGTGCTTTTCTAGTCTTAAATGATATTTGACATTTGACATCTGGGTTCTATGCTCGCTGCATAGATGGCTTTGAGCCAGACTCGATTTGCTGCTCTCATCAAACTATTTGTCAGCCTTTGAAGTCGGAATATATAGTATTACTCATGTGTGATGTCATTGCACTATGCAGAATTTTAGAAATAAAATACCCTAAAGATTAATCATGAGAACACTTTTGTCAAATACTGAAGATTACCAAAATCAGCTGTGGCACTGACTGCTGAAATGAGACAATGCCTAATTCTCAGGGTCTCTCCAAAGGCTTGATTCTCATCTCCTGAGTGACTAGAGCACTGGAGCTCAGCATCAGTGTACGTCACAAAAAAAATCTCTCAAATAACAGAGGACCATGCTCTTAGCAGGATGCAGAAGATGTCCAGCAGACCTAGAGTCTTCCCTGAAAACATCTGAGATTTCTAGGGACATATCTAAGCACTAAACGAACCACCAATTCCCATTCTAAGCACCTCTGAGGGTGAGCCAAGAGAAGAATTTTAAGAATCCTTAATGAATACTAAACCTTGGAACCATGGAACCTGGCAACATATCCTTAAGAAAAAAGCACATGGTGAATCCTCCAAGAGTCTGGGATACAAAACACCTTGGCAAAAGACAAAGTGGCCAGTGATCATGCTTCCCTTGCCAAAAAGCTCATGTCCATGTTTCTAACATGGATAAGATGCAGCTCAGATAATGTAAAACTCAAAAGCTAAAAAGGACTTTAATTCTTCTGCACAAACCAGCCAACTTCTTTTCACACTATGAGAAACAGACGCATGAAGAATATTTTTACAACTTAAAAAATATCACCATTAAATATATTCATTAGTTAGTCTTTGACTGTATACAGGAGCCATGTAATAAGTTTCAAAGAAGAATTAGTGATCTAAAGAGAAATCTCACCTATGGATGAACTAGTATGTACCCTTTTTTCAGGTAAGCAAAGTGAAGCCCCTCCTTATATTTTAAAATTTTGATTGCCTACAAAACCACTACTAAAATTAGTGTTAAAGTGTGGTAGCTGTTATTAGCCTAGGTTTATCATTTCATGTTTTATGTAAGTTTTAACTTTTTATCCCCATTATATGAGTCAAATTACTTATGCTTCTTTTACTGTCATTTCAAAGATGCCTCAGAAATAGGTAGAGTCTAAATAATAAATACACTAAAAAACAAATAATGACAAACTAGGGAGACATACTGACCACAAATTATTTCCCAACTCTGTTGTTTATGCAGATCTTAATCAGCTTCCACACACCTGAGCCCATGCAGTAGGTCAACCTAACAGGTCAGCTGGTTGGTTTCTGTGAAAAATTCTACCCAGCCAGCAAAGGAAACAAGTGAGAAAGAAGGGAAAACAGGACACAGATTCCCACCCAAGCCAACGCGGTTGTTTGAGTAGAAAGGGAACAGCCAGGATTGGACAGAAGCCACCTCATCTAACAGAAGGATTTCAGATTCACCAATTTTAGAAATAGTTAAAGAGCTGAGGTTGAGAGAGTCTGGGTGTATCATGCTGCCCACATGTGGAATGTGTCCAACAGAGTGATGTTCACAGATGCAAAAGGGAAAAATGTTTTCCTCCACCTCAATTACATTCTTACCACAGACATAATTTCTCCTTGAAATGATCTGAAATTTTTAGAGCCCTGCTTCCCTCCTTCTTTCCCTCCCTTCCTTCCCTTCTCCCTCTCTCTTTCTCCTGGGACAGAACCAAGTATCAGTGAGATAACAGTGTGGATGGTCTGTATGGGAGCTTAGCAACTGTTCAGGATTCCAGACAGGCCAGCTAGTTCAGTATCCCAGCATCAGGCACAGCACTGGTGGTCAATAAGGATGTACAGGAATGAACTGAGTGGGTCTTTTACAGTAACAGATTATTGAATGCAAGTAGCAATGAAATGCACAAAACAATCTACAATGTACCCATTCATTCGAAAACATCAGCCAAATGGAGGGAGGAGGAGTCAATAATAAACCTTCCATATCTAGACCATTCAGATGTAAGTGCTCCATAAATGTTCACTCATAATAGCCTTTGATTAGAAGGGTGAAAAGCAAATAGAACATTAAACTCAGTCAATAGAGAGGATCTCTTTTCCTAACATAGATCGAGTGCATTGCCTCATTAGGATTCAGATTTGTGTATATTTCAGGTTAACCAATATAAGGTAGCATAGGGAAATGCAAAAAAAAATTGCATCCTTCAGGCTGCAATGACAGTCTTTATTAACCTGGCTAAGGTGTTTATGTCCCTTGAAAGACACCCTTTAAATGGTTCTATCATTCTTTAAACAAGTTAGCTCTGGTCTCCCCTGCCTGTGCTCTGTACAGTCAGGGACACAGATGGAATTACTGTTTAGGAGGAAGACTGCCTCCAATATTAGTCTCCCAAGCTACAAATGTGATTTAAAACCTCTCAACCAGCACTTTATCCATGGCAAGATGCATCGCCTATCCCCTGAGAAGTCATGAGTGCAGCCTCCCTTTAAGGGGACTTAAAGTGGACTGAAATTGAATAATCTTTACAATTTACTATGGCTATTTCCCTCTGATATAGAACAAAGTTGGAAATGCAGAAAGCTCAGAGAATCAAAGCAAGCCAAAGGATTTGGGGTTTGGAGAAGAGCCCACCATCATTCCCACTCCTTATAACCACCCACCTTCAAGCCACAAATGAAAGAATAAGTATCTGTGCCCACAGATAATTTGAATGATTTCTCTGAATGTGACTCATTTAGATGAAACATATGGAAACTCACTTTGACAAAAATGAATGGGGTGGGGGGAGGAGAAAGAGGGAAGAAAATAATCCATTTGACTAGATTACATCAAAAGCAAGGTTTTCTTGGGATGCCTCCTCAACATTACTTACATACGCAATGAATTATTCCACATTTATAAAAACAGCTTATGCTCCATATAAAGACTAAAAAATGTTATATTTCTTTTCCTTTAGATTCAAAGGAGACAGAAGGAAATCTCTAGACCTAAAATGTGATTATGGTTCTAGAATTCGGAGTACTGAATCTTTTCACTCGGTTGACTACACTAATCAAATGAATAGGGATCTAACAAATCTCCACTTCCCTTGGTGTGGCATAGGTTGATCCTATGTTACAAAAGCTATGTTCCATAAGAACTTGACCACTTAACCCAATTGGCTTGACTGGAAAAGTTATATCAAAGTTATAAATTCGTCGTGATGATAACTACTGGCCCGAATGTTGTGGCATAGAAGAAGTTATTCTTATCCCCAATGTGACACCATCAAAATGCATGTGAGAAAGTAGTTATTTATACACAGTACTGTGCAGAATGCAGTGCCAATTAAATTATACAAGTCTGATCCACCCTTATTTCGAGGAACATACGGTTTATGGTGAACACTGATAAAGTTACACATCTAAGCGAGAAGCATTCCATCAAAGCATTTTAGTACATATCAGAGAAGGGCTCAAGCGCTTAAGAGATAGGATGTGTAGCAAATGTTTTCGGGGTCCCTCCCACCCTCTCCTTGTGCTTTGGATGACCTCTCCGAGGGATTACCAGTATCTCTGGGCTTGAGAGCTTTCTCCGGAGACATAGAAGACCATTATGTCCACGTATGCAGGCCAGGAGGCTGGGGAATTAACAAACCTGGGAGCAGCCCTCAACCAACGGCCTATGGGGAGGTGGGGTATAAATACTCCAGCTCCTTCATCTCTTAAACAGAATAATTTTGAGGCATGAGCTTTCTACTTTTTCTCAGCTTCCCCATGAGCTTAAGCTTTAATCGCTCTCTACAGTAACTGATTTGCTAATTCCCCTGTATTGACTGCCCTCCATTGCTGCATCACTTTTCACTTCTCTGCCAATGTTTCCCACACCTCCCAAAGCAACTCCTTGTACTTGAATCTTTGCCTCAGGGTCAGCTTCTGAAGGAACCCAAATTAAGACAGAATAAGTCATCCTCCAGATGTGATCAGAAAATGCATCACTGAGGGCTCATGTCTAGACAGAATAAAGAGAGGAAAACAGTCCTCTCTTCTATGATAGTCTTGGAAGGACTTGCAGATATGCTAGTGGGGCAGACACTGTTGGTCACCTGTCCTCTAGCAACTGCTCCTCCTTCCATAGTCAGTAGAAACCCATCTGGTTTGACCACAACATGCTCAAAGTAGCTAAGCCTGTCCTGCAGCCCCTGGGGATGAACTAAGCATATGCCAGTCAAGCACGACCAAGCTGCTCCCATTTGCTGACAATCTTCAGGGGAGGGCAAATGACTGAGTACCAGCCCACAAGACATGAGTGGAAACGTGTTGAGCAGCTCTTTTTCTCCTGGATAAACGAAGAGAGCTGGAAAAGTAAAGGGCATCTCTCTCTGTCCTTTCCCTTTCTTCCTGCTTGGGCACCACTGAGCAATGATTGGAGTTACCGTAGTCATCATCATGAGGGAAAGGTCATTGAGTTGCTAAACCAGCCCCAGAACTTCCTTTCGTGTAAGAACCTTAGTCAAGGTTTCTGTTACCTACATTCAATTTATCGAGATTGATACAGAAGGGATTTTTGAAGCTGGTTGAATGAGGAGGGGTGGTGTGTAGGGGAAGAGGCTCAATTTTGGCAGTGGAAAGACAAAGTTCCATAACAGATTTTTTCCTATACTTTTCCTTCAAAATATCTGTAACAGTTATCACTATTGTGTTTTTCTGGTTAATTTTCTTTCTCCACCAATCTGTAAGCTCCATGAAGACAGAAGACGAAAGCTCTGGGCTGGCTGTTTTTTTCTCACTACCTCCCTCTAGGCCAGGCACATGTTCTTTAAGTAAATGAACAGATGCGCTAGAGAACAGCGGAGAGGGGTGGTCCTCAAGACATGGCTTTAGATGGAGATTTGAGTGACCTGAGACCTACTGAAGAAGTGCTGAGAAGAATTAGGGCCTGCCCTTAGCTGCAGACTACTGAGTGGTGGGTAAGTAGGAAAAGCTTGGCAAGACCTCCAAAAATGGCTGAGAAGGAGACTTTTCATATAGGTTGTACTTAGACTGCAGGATTCTGTAGAGATAAGATCCAAAAGAATAAAGGGGCAGGCGGTGTCAGGGGAGAAAACAAAGGGTAGGGCAAAGAAATGGGCACGTGACCAGCTGCACCCAAAGAAAGCAGGAGTTGCACTGAGGCTCCTGGCTTGGATAACAGAAATGATGCCGACATCTTTGAAACAGAAATGGTAGACACAATAAAAGCTGGAGGAGAAAACAAATCAAGGAGGTGCAAGAGAATAAATGAGGTAACCTGAAGAAGTGAAGAATTCTTGGCTATACTTTATCAAACTTATCATGAGCATTTAGCCCAGTCTTTACAAAGAAAAAAGAAGTAGTCCTGGCCTACCACCTGAAATACCCCCACCTGGCCTATTAGACCTGCCATTCTTTCAAAGCCCTAAAATCCTCCACTTCTGACTTCCAGAAGTTTCTGATTTTTTTCATCTCTCAACTTCCTTACAATAACAATAATGGCCAGCACAGATAGGAGACTTTATGTGTATCATTCCAAGTGTCTTACACGTATTAACTCATTTATTGATCATTCAATACACACAACTCTAGGAAATAGGTACGAGACTATCCCCATTTGAAGCCCAAACAGGTTGAGTAACTTACCCAAGCTCACACAGCTGCTAAGTGGTGGAGACAGGATTCCAAAGGTTCACAGCGTGTGCCCTTAATCACTATGCTGTTACTGTCTATTATTAGCCGTGTGATGTAAGTTACCACTGTGTTTAGATTTTCTCATAGTCTTTTTCTGGAGTCACCAATGTGTTTCCCAGAGCATAAGCCTTTTGAAGATTAGATGGGATTATGTGTTAAGTGTGTATCATTTTTATAATTCACCTAAAACTTTTAAAATTAAAGAGTCTGGTGTTGACATCACATATCTCTCCTGAATTCATAGGCTCTGTCCCCTATAAGCCCTCCCTATGCAGTGCCAAACTGCTCAGCACAACTTGGGCCTTCAGCCTGCTCTCCCTCCGCCTAAACAGCTCCCTGCACAGGTCTTCCTGACACCTCCCTTGTCTCCTTCATGTCTCAGCTCAGGTGTCACTTCACCAGTGACAATCCCCTATGAAATGGCACTGCCCTTGTTCTCAAGGAGAGAATGGACAGGGAGGAATGAGATTTGGCCCATGAAACAAGAAAGTTATTACCATCATTATAATTGGTGCATTAAAGTTTACGATGTGGTCCACAGTGGCCACATTATTAAGAGCTGATGCTACAGGTTCATGCACCATTTAAGAGACTGGCCGAGTCGTTGCAAGGTCAGGAAGCCCATTCCCTGCCACTTTCAAGCACAACCCATACAGAGTTATTGTGTCCTTATTTTAAAGTCCCCTTAGCAACCTACTTCCAATAATCCAATAGTTATCCTTTTGACTGACCAAATTTCTTGGCCAGAGCTTTTCTGTTTCACTCGTGTTTTAAGGAGAAGGAAAAGACTTGGGCAGTATGTCTTCATTGCCATGTTTTAAAATTGTCACCAAATCACCTCTTTCCCCTCAGGAGGAAGAATATCTCTCGGCCAATATATCTGCTGCCTGACATCTCTATTTCGATGACACAGAGCACCTCAAACCACATGTGACCATGGTACATATATGCTAGTCCTAAAAGCTTTTCACATGTCCCCTCTCCTTGGCCTTCCTCTACCTGTAGAGGTTAGAAATCTAAAATATTAGATTTCCAAGCCTCCATTTAGCTAGGGTTCATCATGAAACTTAGTTCAGGCCAATATGATGTAGGCAAAAATTCCTGAGGAGGGGTCTCTTCTTAAATAAAAAGGAAAATCTTAGCTAAGCTAAAGACCCTCACCCATTGGCCCATCCTACAATTTTCTACTTGGAGTACAGGTGCTAGGGCAGGGTCACAGCAGCCATCATGAGATAAGCAGAAGGATGAAGGTCTACATACTAAGGTGGGTAGACCAGAAGGCTGAAGAGCCTGCACCATCCCTGAATTCTTAAGTTGACCTACAAGGCTTGGATTGCACAGCCCTGGACCTCCTGTGTAGTGAGTCACATACATCCATTACTACTTCAGCCACAGCCAGAAAGCAGGGCTTTCTGTTCTTTGCAGAGGACCACAGACAAAGACTGAACTCGTGAGACCCTCTCTCACCTGCCCCCTCTTCCAGCATCCCTATCTTAGTCACTGATACCTCCTTCCTTCTGAGCATGCAGGCCAGCATCTGGGAATCATCCTTGACACTGTCCCTCCTTTCATGTCCATGTCCAATCTGTCACTGCCTAAAGATCCACCCACTAATCACCATCTTAACTCCTCATTCCAGATGTCACTGCTCCTCATGGGGGTGACTGTGACAGCCTCCTTGCTAGTCTCCTATCCATGTGAGGTCCTCACGATAGCAGGTTTCCTCTTCAAAATACAAATCTAATCACTTACACATGCACAGATACCCACCCACACACCTGCTTAAGAGCCTCCTATGGCTCTCCATATGCCCTGGGATCATAATCTAAATATTTCACATGGCCTAAAAGGCCCATGGAGCCCATCTCTAGCCCCTGTCTCCAGCTTTTCTCTGAGTTTCAGCTGCCATGATCTTCATTTCTGAAAAAGCACCCTACTTCCTCCCTCCATGAGGTCTTTGCAGAGTCCCTTTCCTCTGACTGGAAATCTCTTTTTTATCCCTACCTTTTTCGAGTTGACTTCTGGTAAACTCTTCTTCACTTAGAACACAGCTTTTTCCCTGCCTCGGCTCAGGAGTACAGGAGCCTTTGTTCAACACTGCCACAGAAACACCTTCCCCTTTTTCAGAATCCCTGGTTGTAATTATGCATCATTAGTGGAATTACTTGTTTAACAGTAAGTCCTGGAGAGCAGGATCTCTGTCTGATCTTTTTGTTTTGCTTTTGCATGGCCCTCCCTGCCTAATGTGACGCCCAGCACATAGCAGGTGCTCAAGAAATCCCAGTTGAACAAGGACTGACCAGAGGAAAGGCAACTGGTCCGCTCAATCAACCAGCCCCTAACTAATTGATGATTAACATTATATTCTCTAAACAAAATGAAACTAAATAATAATAGGATTGAGATAATACAGAAAAGATACTAAGCTTTATGGGGCTGTGAATATTTGATGAAATCACCAAACTTTGCCATCTCATCAACAGTATCTATGTCAGGCCCCATTTCCTCTGAGGCAAGAATGGACTGGATCAGGCAGTGACACAGAAGACACACACTCTGGACAGCTATGTCTGGACACCAAGCTATGATGATTATGGCCCTGACTAAGGCTTAATCCACATTTGCAGCCTGTGTTGGGAACATGATCAACTTGGAGAAAGAAGCTACGGGAAAGGCTCTTCTCCTTTATCCCAGACAATCTTCTGCCTGACAACCACTAACAAGCTGTCTCTACACATGGGGTGGGGACAAGGTCAGTCCTCTGGCTGAGCAAGCAGCTGTGCAGGAGCCTGTCCTCTCAGGGCAGACCCCTCACTGGGTGACTCAGAAAAATGGTCAATGGGAAAATTGAGAAGGAAAAGAGTTGGCAGGAAAGATGAAAAAGTGTCTTGAGTACAGAGGGTCTTGGTTTTGAAAAGGTCAAGTTTTTCCTCAGGAAGAAGGTGCTCCTCCTTTCTTAAGGGTTCCTCAGTTATTGGGTCACCAGGATCCATCTGTTCCCAACTTCACATCCAAATCATGCAACACAACCAAAGGCAGCATGGAGTGAGGAGTGAGGAGTGAGGCTGTGTTCTGTGGGAGAGAGAGAACTAATAGGTGCTTATGAGGTGGGGACATCTTGCAGCCTTGAATCTGGACAAGGATCTCAACTTGGGGACCCTATAAGGGGGATCAGCATGGAGTGTAGAGAAATAGGGTGAATAACATGTGACATGTCTCTCTACCCCACTTAAACACACTGAACTCCATTTTACCCTAACCTTTGTAAAAGAATTAAATTTTAGGGTGCAGAAGCCCTGGGTTCAAACCTCCAATCTGCCACATGTGAGCTTAGTGACATAGGCAGGTTGTTTAACCTCTCTGATTCACATTTATTTCATTGCCAAATACTAGATAGAACCCAGTTGGTAAATAAAGATGGAACCCAATGCAAGTTGTGCTAGGAATCAATGAGATTATGTATGTGACAGCCGTTCATGCATTTAAAGTTTATATCCACATTAGCTAATTTAATCAGACTTCTTATTCTCCAGACCATTCTTTACTGTATTTAGACACCATCCGGGTATGTGTTTATGTTACCCTGGTGAAGGAAGATCATTTCCCCAGGAGCCACACCTTGAGCACTGACCAGCTTCTCTGAAACTCCACACCCTCTCTATTGGCTCCCTTCTGTCATATGATACTTCCTCAACCCCTCCATGGACCTGCTCTTCCCTGACCCCATTCAGTAGTATCTTGGGAGACAAGAGAATCTCAAGCTATTTCCAGAAATAAAGTACAGATTCTACACACAGGTACTAGCTGTTTGTGACATGGTTTCCAGGAGCTTTCATAAAAAGCCAAGAGAGATGCAATCCTGGCTTTCTTTGGGTGGGAGGTCAGGGCATCTTGTGAGCAAGACTGAGAATCCCAATCCCAGTGAGGGATGTGGCCATCCTAAAGTTATAACATCACACCCAAGAGTACATCCATCACATCCACCTGTCACTGGACTGTCTGTGGAGATAGGCCCCAGTGGTCCTGGGCCCAGCCTCAAATCCTCATCACTGACAACCTGATAGTTCATGGATAGTGTTGAAGAAGTGTCCAAATTTTCCCTAGAGGTGACTTTAAAAAAAAAAAACTGCATGGGGCCCTGACAAAACAGAGATGGGGGTGGGAGTATAAGAATACTTGCAGTTTGGCCAGGCGTGGTGGCTCACGCCTGTAATCCTAGCATTCTGGGAGGCTGAGGTGGGCAGATCATTTGAGCTCAGGAGTTCGAGACCAGCCTGAGCAAGAGCGAGACCCCATCTCTACTAAAAAAAATAGAAAGAAATTAGCTGGACAACTAAAAATATATAGAAAAAATTAGCTGGGCATAGTGGCGCATGCCTGTAGTCCCAGCTACTCGGGAGGCTGAGGCAGAAGGATCACTTGAGCCCAGGAGTTTGAGGTTGCTGTGAGCTAGGCTGACGCCATGGCACTCTAACCTGGGCAACAGAGTGAGACTTTGTCTCAAAAAAAAAAAAAAGAAATAGAATACTTGCAGTTTGTCAAAAATTTTTATTTGGCATTAGCTCCTTTTCTCAAAGTGTTAGGCTTGCCATTTTGGAAAAAGCACAGTAACAATTTTGATCATTGGAAAGCCCTACTGAATAAACTGTAAAGGGACAGTGGAGATACAGGTAAAGGTGTGCCTTCATTACCCAAGTGTCACAAGTCACACATGTTGATGCCTCAAAACCTCAGTAATGACTTTGAGTTTGAGGTTGAAGGATCTTCCTGTTGGCCAGCACCACTCGTTGAGAAAAGGATTCCCCGAATCCACCGTGGGAAAACTTCGAAGCATCTGAAATCAATTGGATTATTCCAAGAATTAGAACGTAACACCCCTCAGACTTTTTAAAGTGCTGAAATAGGCCCAAAAACAAGAGCCAACTCGATCATTTCTTTTTACAGGTGAAGAATCTGAGACTCAGAACAAGGGTGTACAGCAAGCTGGTGGCAATGCTGAGAGGCGAACGCAGTCTCAGGTTTTTAGGCAGGTCCTCTCTCCACCTACTATGCTAGCTTCACCAAAGGGCCATTCACAAAGAACACTGGCTTCCACTGATCCCCTTCACAGCCATATCTGAGACTCCATCTCCATCCTTTCCCATCCCACTACTCAAGAGTTCAGTTTTAGAAGGCTCGAACTCCAACTAGGCATTTGAAGATTATCAAATTGTTTTAAGAATATTATTTATTGTTTTCAAATACAGCCAAGCAGGACAATTGCTACAACATTCATGCTTCTAGAATAGGCAAAGTTTTCACTTCACTCAACACAGCCAACTCTAATTTATTGTGTCTAAGTAAAGTGAGTCCTGAGCATCTGTCTTATGTGAATAAGGAAAACAAGTCAGTGTACCACTTCTTAATTTTTATAACATCTGGATATAATACAGCAAGGCTGACGTACTATAACACTTGTTAAAGTGGGACTCAGCCCACATTGTTTTCACTGGCCACCAGTTCCCAATTAAATACCGACCAGCCAGTAAGCTGTGTGTCTGATGAGAGGCCAGGAAACCTCATTATAAGATTGATTTAATCAGATACTTTTGCTAAGTGCCTGTGAGTCGCTCCCAATATTTAAAACACAAATACAAAACACGAGTGGGAGCATTTCCCCAGTGTGTGGAATTCCTCATGGCTCTCTCTGCCCACCCACTTCCCCTTCCTGAGTCACACCTACCTATAAAACACCCCTATCCACTGGCAACTAGTACTTTATAAGACACACGATTAGAAATCTCAAAAACAGGAATGATAAGATGTGCCTTCTTTTGTATACTGGCAAAGAGGTAGAGTTATATGCATTTTTGTGCCATAGGAAAAGTCCTCTGACCCTGCAACTGGAATGTGTTGTCACTTTTAAAGCTCTGCAAAAGAAAGAAGTCAAAGTTTAACTCTAAAATAAGAAAGGAATGATCTGTTCTGCAGCTGGTGGCATTCAGAGACAGTCAACGTGAAGGAGATGCAGTTTGTGCTCAGAGGTGTTTTGGACTCTGCAATCTCCCCAGCTGTGAGTCTTGGTGTGGAGGCTGTGAGGTACTGTCTGGAGAGAAGGTGGCTCACTCCCTCCTTTTTGCCATCCCCAGGAGAGCTTTTCTCACAAACTACAGATTCTCACCAGTGACTGAAATAACATATACTTACCTTCACAGGCCTCAAGGAAAACAAAAAATGACCATAATTTTAAGTGTTTGAGAATCCAGATCCCCAAAAAAGAAATTTGAGTGTACCCACCACCATCATGGTGACAGCCCTCGTACTTAATATATGGGGAACCCAAGGCCTACCTGAATTTTTTTTTTTTTGGTGGGGAGGAGACAGAATTTCACTCTATAGTCCCCGCTAGAGTGTGGTAGACTCATCATAGCTCACAGCAACCTCAAACTCCTGGGCTCAAGTGATCCTCCTGCTTCCGCCCCCCAAGTAGCTGGGACTACAGGTGTGTGCTGCCATGCCTGGACGCTACCTGATTTTTAAGTAATTAAACAGTGATGCTCACAGAGGGGCCAGGGCCCAGATGTGGATAACTGTGTTTAGCAGGTATAGACATGGTGGATGCAAATGTATTCACTGCAGAAACGTAACAGTATTGGTCAATAACTGTCCCAATGGTTGCTTTATAAATGTGATTTAGAATTTAATATTTTGAAATTGTATCCTGAAATAAGTCCTTTCAACAAAATAACCTTAAAATTTGAGAGGAAATGATAAAAGAACTAGAAAAAATGTGGACAAATAGTTTTATTAATATAATCTAAGAATGGGGTGGCCTTTATGACACCAATGACAGAAATCACAACATTGATAGATTTGGCTGCCTAAAAACTAAAAGCAATCAGACAAATAAAGAAAAAACAAAAAACAGTAACAGCAACAAAAATTACTAATATAGAAAAATAGATAAACAAAATCGAAAGCCTACCATCAACAAAGAAAAAAATGTTGACAACATAGGAAACAAAGGGTACGTATGCGTATGTATACAAAGCAATTAAACATTCAATATGAAAAAGATGAGCACCCCATAAAAAAAATCATCAAAGGACATGATCAGGTGATTTACAAACACAAAAACCGAAATAGCCAATAAACTCACTTGTTTTTTTTTTAAAGAATAATGTCCTCAATAATCAAAGACATGAAAATTTTAAATACAGACAATTTTTTTGTTTATCAAATCAGAAATTTAAAAAAGAAACAGTGGAACCCATTGTTGGAAAGGATATGGAAAACACTATCAACTGCAGGGGGCAATGACCACTGAGACAAAGTTTCCCAGATTGATCACCTGGCACTAGGTATCAAAAGCCCTAAAATTTACATTTCATTTGACATTGGAACTCCAAGTATAGCCTAATGAAATAGTTGTGGATAAGCACAAAAATGAAATTATAACATTCATCAGAGGGTGTTTATAAAAGAGAAATAGTATTGAGTAAGTCAATTAAAGAACATCTATACAATAGAACACTAAGCGATTTAAAATTATATAGGAAAGGTGTTCATGGACTGTTAAGTTTTAAGGCTGGTTACAAAACTATATGATCCTATATTTATAAATATATATATATAAATGGCATATATATATTCATGTGCCACATAACTATTTCGGTCAGGATGGACCACACATACGACAGTGGTCCCATAAGATTACAATGGAGCTGAAAAATTCCTATTGCCCAGTGATGTCACAGCCATCATAACATCGTTGCACATCACATTACTCATGTATTTGTGGCGATGCTGGTGTAAGCAAATCTACTGCTCTGCCAATCATATAAAAGTGTAGCACATATGATTATGTACAGTACATAATGCTTGGTAATAATAATAATAATATACAACTATGTTTCTTGTTTATGTATTTACTATACTGTACTTTTTATAGTTATTTCAGAGTGTCCTTCTACTTATAAAAAAGAAAAGTTAACTCTAAAACAGCCTCAGGAAGGTCCTTCAGGAGGGATTCCAGAAGGAGGCATTGTTATCACAGGAGATGACAGCTTCATGTGTGTTATTGCCCCTGAAGACCTTCCAGTGGGACAAGATGTGGAGCTGGAAGAGAGTGGTATTGATGATCCTGACCCTGTGTGGACCTAAGCTAATGAGTGTGTTTGTGTCTTAATTTTTAATAAAAAGTTTAAAAAGTAAAAAAATAAAGAAATAATTTTTTAAAAGCCTATAGAATAAGGATAAAAACAAAATATTTTTGTATGGCTGTACAATGTGTTTTAAGCTAAGTATTACCACAAAACAGTCAGAAAGTTTTTTTAAAAAATTATAATGTTTATAAAGTTAAAAAGTTATAGTACACTAAGGATAATTTATATTGAAGAAAGAAAATATTTTTTATAAATTTAGTACAGCCTAAGCATAGTATTTATAAAGTCTACAGTGGTGTACAGTAATGACCTAGGCCTTCACATTCACTCACCACTTACTCAGTGACTCCCCCAGAGCAACTTCCAGTCCTGCAAGCTCCATTCATGGTAAGTGCTCTATACAGGTGTACCATTTTTAATATCTATACCATATTTTTACTGGACCTTTTCTATGTTTAGATATGTTTGGATACACAAAAAATTAGCAGTATTTTACAATTGCCTACAGTAGTACAGTAACATACCTCACAGGTTTGCAGCCAGGAGCACTGGGCTATGCCATATAGCCTAGGTGTGCAGTAGGCTGTACCATCTAGAATTATGTAAGTACACTCTTTGATGTTCCCACAATATCAAAATCACCTAAGAATGTGTTTCTCAGAATGTATTGCCATTGTTAAGCGACACATGACTGTACTCAGAAAAAGACTAAAAGGATGTAAGCCAAAATGTCAGTGATATCTATAATGAGATCACAGATGACATTTATTTTGTTCTTTTTGCTTGTCCACAGTTTCTAAATTTTCTTCAGATAACACATAACTTTTTTATAACAATTTTTTTAAATGTTGGAGCTTTCAAAATAGAATTTTACAAGCTTAAAGGGAAAACAAACAAACCAACAGGCTTATGTTCCGCCCGCCAAACTAAATGGCTTTCATTTATGCTCCCAACGATCATGCTGCCTCTCTCTCCCCTGATCTGTGTCCAACTCTGTAATAATTTCCTTCACATCATGAAAAAATTATCCGAAACCCCAAGCTCACTCATTCAATTAACTCCCTACCTCTTCCTTACTCAATATTCAATTAACATTGAATCACTTTAAGTCTTGCTATTTTAAAACTTGCTCTGTTTAATCTGTTTTTTTAAACAGCCAGCTCTTCTTTTTACTTCTGAGCCTTCAACCGCATCTAATCTCAAGAGGAGGTTTTGGAAACAAGTAGCTCTGTGGTTCTGCACAGAGATGCTTCGCCCACTCCCCCCTGTCCATTCTCTAAAGACTCATAGGCGTGTGCAGCAAAGTGGAAGGACGTAGAAGCTGAGAACTTGGAATAGAGGCACACCCAGGAAAGCAGAGCATGGTGTGACGTGAGAATACCTGACACAGGACAAGCTCAAAATCTTTTCTAAAGTGTACGAGCTGTGCAGTGCCTGGGGCTCTGGCCCTGTCTGCAGTCAGATGCCAGAGTGGCTTTGGACAAGCAGTTTAATTGCTCTGGGCATCAGTTACCTCATTTCTAAAACTATGGCATCATTGTTAGGATGATATCTAAACCAACGCTAGCTTATATCCTTTTCAACCCAAATGCATTACTCTAAGAAGTCCCTTAAAGTAGGCACTGGGCTTCGTGTCACCATAAATACATGTCTTTTCATTACTGTGTATCCTGAAGGTATGTAGCCTATTTCACAAACTGTTCCAATATCCATTACATCGTATAAATAATGAGCTTCTTTGGTCATTTTCCTCAGGTTTCTTTCATCCTTCATTTTCTCCCCTATTCCATCTTCCCACATTGATTCAGGCTACATGTGAGTCACATATTTATCTCTACAGATTAGAGACTTGTCCTTTATTTTCTTAACCTTAAGGAAATTAGTCGTGTGAAATGCTTTAATCTATTACAACTTGTCACATTTGTTGTTACTTCGAGGTAAAAAGAGAAACAATCAGAAAACAAAAGAGCAAGAATTATAAAAGACGTCATTTTAAGTGGCCCCCAAATGGGGCTAACTTCTTATAACGTTTACAAACAACCTTGTTCTCAAACCAAAGCAAAAACAATCTCGCTGGCTCCCTGATCCAAGACAAAAGAGGTCAAGGCTAACTCAACATGCCAGTGAGGTGCAGAGAAACTAGATCACTCATAGTTACTAGTGGATAAATATAATTCCATAGCCACATTGAAAAAGAGTGTGAAGGTT
Organism: Lepilemur ruficaudatus; assembly: GCA_963574885.1. Lineage (NCBI taxonomy): Eukaryota > Metazoa > Chordata > Mammalia > Primates > Lepilemuridae > Lepilemur > Lepilemur ruficaudatus. Next base: position 1,723 of record CAUYRT010043346.1, on the reverse strand, counting down.
TCTCATAAAACTAACCATGCACTTATCGTATGACCTAACAATTATACTCTTGGGCATTTATGCCAGAGAAATGAAAACTTAGGTCCACACAAAAACCTGTACACGGGTTCATAGCAGCTTTATTCAAAATAAACCAAAACAGAATCCCAACTGAAATGTTCTTCAATGCACATGGTTAAACAAACTGATACATCCAAACCATGAAATACTACTCAGCAACAAAAAGGTACAAACTATTGATGCACACAACAACTTGAACCGATCTCAAAGGGTTTATGCTGAGTAGAAAAAAAAGTCTCAAATGTTGCACCTGTATAATTCCACTTACACACCATTCTTGAAATGATAAAACTATAACAGACAACAGATTAATGGTTGCCAGGGTTGGGGGAGAGGGGAAGGAAGTGGTTGTGGCTATTAAAGGGTAGCACAGGGACCCCTGCAGTGGAACTGTCCTGCATCTTCGCTGTGATGGGGGTCACCCAAATCTAAATTGGTGATAAAATTACTAGAACTAAATACACACGTACACAAATGAGCATGTGTAAATCTAGCAAAATCAAAATAAGGTTGCTGGATTGTATCAATTTCCTGGCTTTGATATTATACTGAAATTATGCAAGATGTTGAGAGAGAAAGAGAGGTGCTAACAGCATATATATGAACAACAAAGAGCTAGAGATTCAGCTTTAGTGTTGAATTTTTCCTGTTAATTTTCTTATCAAATGAAATGCAAATCTTCTCTCCTATGGTCCACATTTCCTGAAATTTTAAATGATTCCTAACTTTAGGTGTTCTATTTTGTGGTGGTTGTCATGGCGATGTTTAAAGAGGGAGAACTGTAAAGTGCTATACAAAGGATCCTATTTTCTCCAGCGAGCTGGAATTGCATTTCCTTAGTGTAGCATATGCCACTGGTTCCCCACCCAGACAACTCAGCCAACCTCAGAGGTCACCTGCAGACAGAAATGCCAGGGAGCTGACATTTCAGGAGCAACCCTTAAGCGATGAAGGATAGGGTTGGTAAATAATGCTGCATCTTTCTCTTCCTAAAATGGGGTGAACCTGAGGCTTACTCCACACCGTCTCTTGAAGGGTCCCCAACAAGCTGAACCCCAGCTGCCCTCAGCAGTAACCTACTTACCATCCCACCTTTTACTGGTTCATCCTTCTTTCCTGTCACCCTCTCCCTCATTCCAACTCCCACCTAAACCACTGAACCCAACTCCTTGTCTCAGGGTCTGCTTTTGGAAGGACCCGAATTAAGATAAATACACTGAAGATTTCTAGCTACAGATCCCAAGGGCCTGTTCTTTAACAGCTGAGATTTGCTTTCCCTAATCAATACCAAACTCATAGAAACTGCTACAAATCTCATGGAGATGTTACAAAATATGATTTATTTAAGACTGATGCCGATGCCCTCAGGTAAACACAGCCTTAGGCATTTCTGAAGCTGCTCTATTTGCCTGGTAACAAATACGGACATTGGCCATTAGGCTGTTAGTTTGACAACTAATTATAAAGCCTTTTCAAACAGATTACACTCACTGAAGCAATCTGTATTCAGTGCACACTTCTTTTTTTTTTTTTTATTGGGGGAAAACTACAAAGCATTTACAGTACAATGTTTACAGTCACCATTTGTAGTGAGCTGATTTCCCAAAATATATTACCACTCAAGTTGACTTATCTTGTTACATTCAAAAACCTACTCTGTCAA
>CAUYRT010043344.1:0-13315 GCA_963574885.1 Lepilemur ruficaudatus | reverse complement strand
CTAATCATTAGAGATGTTGAACATTTTTTTATATGTTTGCTAGCCATTGTTCTGTCTTCTTTGGAGAAGTTTCTGTTCATTTCTGTTGCCCATTTATAAATAGGGTCGTGTGATTTTATCTTGTTAATTATTTTGATTTATAGGTATATTATTGTTATAAGACCGTTAAAAGAAGAGTAGAGAGCAAAAAATTTATACCAAAATTTAGTTTGTCGAATTTCTATATTTAGTTCTTTGAGAAATCTCCAAATTCTTTTCCACAGAGGTTGCACTAATTTGCAGTCCCACCAGCAGTGTAAGAGTGTTCCTGTCTCTCCACATCCTCGCCAGCATTTGTTGTTTTGGTATTTTTTGATAGAGGACAATCTGACTGGAGTTAGGTGGTATCTCATTGTGGTTTTGATTTACATTTCTCTAATGATTAGAGAAGTTGAACTTTTTATTATGTTTGCTAGCCATTACTCTGTCTTCTTTGGAAAAATTTCTGTTCATTTCTGTTGCCCATTTATAAATGGGGTTGTTTGATTTTTTTCTTGTTAATTCTTTTGAGTCCTAGGTAGATTTTTGTTATCAGACCTTTATCAGAAAAGTAGAGAGCAAATATTTTCTCCCATTTTGTAGGTTGTCTGTTTACTCTAGTGATAGTTTCTTTGGCTGTGCAGAAGTTTTTTAATTTGATCGGATCCCACGTGTTTATATTTGTTGCTGAGGTAATTGCTTTGAGGCTCTTCTTCAAGAATTCTTTGCCTAGGCCATTGTCTGAAAGGGTCTTCCTGACATATTCTTCTAGGATTCTTAAGGTTCCATGCCTTAGGTTTAGGTCTGTTAACCACCTTGAGTGTATTTTTTTTGAGAGGTGAGAGGTAGGGATCTTGTTTCATTTTTCTGCATATAGCTGGTTTTGCTCTGTTCCTGGCTTAGAGTGCAGTGGCATCATCATAGCTCATTGCAACCTAAAACTGCTTGGCTCATACAATCCTTCTGCCTCAATCTCCTGAGTAGCTATGGCTACAGGTGCATGCCACTGTGTCTGGCTAAATTTTTAATTTTTTATAGAGACAGGGTCTTGCTATATTGCTCAGGCTGGTCTCAAATTCCTACCCTCAAGTGATCCTCCTCCCTCAGTCTCCCAAACTGCTAGGATTACAGGAGTGAGACACTATGCACTGTCTCATTTTTATGAAACGTAAACAAGCAAAAAACCTTCATGTTTCTGATATACTGGTCAAAGTGTCTCTCCTCTCTCTTCCAACATCACTCCAGTCTTCCTAAGTACTTTTTGTTGAAATTCAGCTAATCCTATCAATTATTTATTTTTCTTCCATAGCTTACTTCCTCTTCAGTTATCCCAACGCAGTGCAGAAGATAACCATTGACTCAGACAACCAGAGGATCTGGATATTTTCAGTTTCTCTTTAACTCTTTTCCTCACACACACCATATAGTCTCCAAATAAGGCCAGTAGTTCTCATTACTGTGGGGCTCATTTATATTTCTCCTTTCAAACCCCGATGCGCTAGCTGTCTTTCAGCCCTTATCATTTTTCACCTGGATTAAAACAGCAGCCTCTGAACAGGCATCTCTGTACCTCTTCATCCCTCCTCCCCTTGGTTGCCAGAATGATTTTATTCCAATTTAGAAGTATTGGAGCACTCTCTCCCTAAAGCACGGAGGTCTTATGTGGTATGCATTATTTCTTGGCTCTACTTATACTCATAGGCTCCATTGATTGAGGGGAAACATCACTCTAAATTGGCTTCTCTATAGTAAACAAATACAGTAAATTAATGTTGATTCTATGTATGTGACTATTAGCCCTCTATCATAGGTCATGTGAAACAGATTTGGGGACTATAAGCTTTTCATGCAGAAGGTACCAGAGATTGGGGGGGAAACACCTGTGAAGGATTAATTGGACAGAAGGAGAAGTTTAATTGTTATTTTGTTGCAATTGAGCCTTGGCTAATCCTACAGAGTTTTACCCTTCAAAGTTTTCCATAATGGAGGTCAGAGGACAAGATTAGGTACCACCAGTCATTAAATATTGGCTCCTGCCAGGGAGAAGCATGACCTGGGTGAAACAGCTTCCTTCCAGTTAGGGAAATTCCTCTAAAAGAATTTAGCTTTGACTAATCAGCTGTCAGTGCTCTCAACAGCTAAAAGAACGAGTGCTTAAATCCCAAAGGGACATCTGGGTGGAGCATCCCTGTAGCAACTACTTTGTACCAAAACTTACTTCAGCAGTTATTGTGAAGTTATTTAAACTTATTCCTGACATTAATGATAGCCAAATTTTAATTAAAAATGAGAATAAATGCTAAAGATGGTCATCCTGAAACTCTCTACAGCTTGATAATGATTTCCAACAAAAACATTAAAAGAAAAAGTGTACACTGAAGAAACAATATATTCATGTTTAGCTGTGTTGATTTCTGGATGTAGATTATTAATAAGGTGGATTTCCTGATTTTTTTTCTTTTATTAGAATTTCTATAAATTTAGAAGGAAAACTTGAGCTTTCAGAAGGCACTTGACAAATTGAAACATTCTCATCCTTTGGTCAATCCCGTTATTATCACATAATCCCATTACTGTTCTGCACAAGAGATTTTTCTGACATAGTGAATGTCAATAAATTGATCAGTATTTTAAAGTTAATTTTTATTTTATTTTATTTGCCAAGGTATTGGCTGAAAGTTTACAAATTAATATATATTGATAATCATTAATTATATTTATTAATGTTGTATTCTTATCATGCCCCATTTAATTAAATCCAATTAGGATTTAGGTAGAATTATTTATTTGCTACTCATATATCTTAAGCCAGGCTTATCTACAAGCAAAGAATGCAGATAATTGCTGCTAGATGAATGTGCAAAAGACAATGTGAACCAGGGAGCTTCCCCCACATGTGTATATTTCTTTACAAAGAGGAAATGAATGGTTAGTCCCTGGTACTATAAGTGACATAGGAAAAAGAGACTCTGCTTAGAATCTACATATAAAGAAAGTTACTAATAAAAATGATTGCTATAAAACTGCAGGAAAGGAATTTCAGAAAGCAGAATACATGTCCAGATTTTTAAAAGTTCTGAGATCAGAGCTGACAGGATATTCTCAAATTTTTAAATGAAGACAAAAAGATACATTTTAATTTTTAAACCTCTTCTAACACTCACAATGAAACACATTTTCACAACACTATACAACCTGTATTTGTTGGTCCCTCTTTAGTCTATATTTTCATCCCCTTATTCTCTACTAGCTTCTTCCTCACAGCTTATAAATATGTCCTTCTTAGAATATGAACCCTTCCTGACACCTGTGTCTCTTTGTGCCCTTCTTAACAAAAATACTCAAAACAATAGTCTGCAATCAATAGATTCACTTCCTCTATTTTTATTTACTCACTATATTGGTAAAAGCAGGATCTCATCCCAAGTACCTACTAAAGCTGTAGAGACAATGATCCCCAGTGATGACCTAACTGGCAAGTCCAATGTGCTTTTCTCCACCCTTATATTATTTTACCTTTTTGCTGAATTCTGCACTGAGAATGTATATATAAACACACTTAAACACATACACACACATACATGCATACATTTTTGGAAGAACATATAGCAATGGAACTTTTAAATTAAATTTAATTAGTAAGGAATGATCATGTTTTACTTCCATAATTTAAAAATAAATTTAAAAAAACAACCCAAACAGATTTTAAGCCCTGGAAAAAAATGTTATAAAAATTCTAAACTCATGTTCTGCTCTGAGGACTGAGCTGGCTTATTACTCTATTTAGTTTGAGCTTGACCGCTACATCTTTCATAACTAGATCAAACTTTCAAAGAAAACTGCACCACAGTCAGTGATGAGAAAAAAGAAAACCACTAGATTTGATGTTATACCAAGAAGTTCTTATTCACTCTATGGATCACTGACCAAAAGCCACAAAATTTCCAATTTGAAACCATGAATGAGAAGAAAAGTTAGCTGCTGACTGGGGCACCTTCGTCCTGATTCACAGCAGCCGTGCCTCTCCAGTTTGATGTGCCTCAGCAATGTTATTTTGGGTTAGTTACTAGGCAACTCCACCTATGAGTCATAGGAGAGCACTCAGCAGCACCATCATCCGTGTCATCTTTCAATAGATTTAACACAATAGCTAAACACCAGTCACCTTTTTCTCACAAAGGCCCATGTCAGAAATTAGGACGGGAACCTGGGTTGCGTAGGATGGTTTTATACTGCAGGACTCATAATTGGCTTTCATGTAAGTTCAGAAATGAATATCATTACAACTATCATGTAAATAAATGGCTCACTAAAAGGGAGTCAACAATAAGGACTGTGAGGTGGAAATAAATATAAATCCCTAAAGTGGTATGGCCAATAAATGAAACACCTCTGGAAGATTTATTGTTTCTTTCAAGTCTCCAGGATACAACTTGGGCAATCAGTTACTGTTTTCAGTGTACTAAAATAACTTGACTCCTCCCTTCCCAGTGTTCAGGACAACATACACTGTAATTTAGGTGGAGACTAAAACCTTCCCTCCATTACTTTTAAGCAGCCTCAATTATTCTCTTGGCTTAAAATTTTGTTCCATCCTAAAATATAAAAGTTACTAGGGATTGTGGGTGCAAGGTCTGCAAAAAGGTAGATGGGTAATGAAGGAAATAAATGCAGACAACCAACTGTCCACTGAACACTTCTGATCTATGTCCCACATGTAACTGATTGCCAACATTTTCAAAGTTTACCTAACTCTGCTTCTCTTTCTAGATCACTTTTTTCCATTAAGAATACCTGCCACCATCTATCCAATCCTGATGAAATAATGCTCATCCCCCTCCCCCTTCCTTCATCAGTTCCAGCTTCAGGGGGGTGTGACTTGTGCAGTGACACAGAACTCACACTTGGTTAAATACTTAATAATTTGTAAACAATGTGCCCTGTGTTGTCATTTTGCAATAGATCCCATGAATTATGTACCCTCACCTGCTTTTCATTTCTCACATCAGATTAGCCACAAATCCTGTCCATTCTCCTTCCTAAACTAATCTGAAGACCTATAATTTCTCTATTCCACTTTAATGGCTCACGTCTTCAGTACCCTACATGGGAACCTGATTTTGATGAGGATTTTAGGCAGTGAACAGGCCTGAGTAGGAATTACTACAGAAGAGCATCCAGGCAGCGGGAACAATAGCGGACCATTCTGAAGTGGGAAAGAGGAGCCTAGCTGGGTAGAGAAAGGATTAGGCATACTGAATGCTCCCTCTTTATTCTCATTTCTTTTCTCTCAGGCTGCCCCTGCATGTTATCCCAGTCTAGGACTTCTGGTTATTATTCCTCACTCCTGGCCCCATGCACATTTGGATCCAACACAAGATTTTATTATTTTTAATCCATAGCACTGTGTCTTATGAACAGTCTAACACTTACCCTCAGGATCTCTCTATGTCTAAACATTCTGCTGTTAGGTCTACTCCACCGTCTATAGCAGAAAGGGGAAGTTGGACAGAATCTCATCTCTTAGCACTTTAATGGATATTTCCTGTGATATGATCAAACCATAACAAATCATGTGTCTCTGTACCTTTGTTCAGGCTGTTCTCTTTTCCTATAACCCCCTACATAGCTAATCCCCCAGAAGTTCAACCAGAAAATTTCTAGCCAGCTTTTCAGATAAATCAACCACTATCTTTTTGGAAAGGTAACTTCTGGATACAGTTACCCTCTTCCTCCTCTAGCTTCACATAGTTGCTTTGTACATTTCTTTTCTCCTATAGAACCAGCCACATTTATTGCATGTTTACAGGAAGGAAAGAAGAGGTAGAAGGAGGAAATAAGAGTTCTGGATTCCTAAGGATAAGGTCTGCAAATTAGCAAGTGAAGGCATTTAAAATAAAAATACCATAACACCAAAGACAACTCACCTACATTTTAATTTCCTCTGAATCCTTTTCCCTTCTAAAAATTGTCAGGACTTCCCTAAATGGGTCGATACCAGTCTGAACTGGGACAGCTTTCTCAAGAGAACAGTGAGTGATTTCCTTCCAGCCTTATGAGAGATAATAAAACAGAGGTCAGTGAGATCAGCCACCCCAGCATCCTGCGTGCCTATCTGCTCCCTGCATGTATAAAAGAAGTCTCAGAGTTATCTCTTCCTCTCCTGCTGGAAGCAGTGCATTGGCATTTATGCTGGTTCACTGATTCTAAAGGGTCAGGACAAGAGAGCCATGACTCCCTCCAATTACTCAGAATAGCTGAACTCAGCAGACACTGGAAGACTCCCTCCACAGACTCTTTTACAAGCAGCCACTGTAATCCAGTCATCTATGTATGTACAAAAGACGAAGTCATTTTCCAAAAACAAAACCAAAACAGGTTACACATGAAGGATTTCTCTACTTCCTCCCCCTCTGCAAGTAAAATAATTCCAACTAGATAAGCTGTTCTAAAATTGGGAATTCAGATGTATAATTAATTAACACAGCAAAATAAAATGTCATAAATTTACTCAGTAAAAGTCAATGCATTTGTGTTTTTATTTACAATCACTGAAATATTAAAGAAAAATAATTTTACATTATTGTTACATTTATTTCATAACTTAATATATGTGAGAATATTTTTTAAAACCCCAGATTACAATACGAGAAAGAAAAGACAAGGCAATTACCTCTCTTCATTACCCATTTAATCTTTACTCTGAATTTACAAATATAGTGTTAATAAGTCTGGCACGTTAACATTCAATATTAGTAATAACATTACTTGACTTCTATTATTTTGCTGTTCTCCTTTTAATTTCTATTTAATTTTCAAGTTATTTTTCATTTATTTACTTTATTAAGTTTAAATTTTTGATTCTCATTTTCTGTTTTCAATTTGTTCTTTTCGTCCAGACTTTTTAAAAAACATTTGCAAAGGATGGCATTCTGTGGAGGATAAGCATGCAGATCCAGCAGCCAGTTTTACCTTTGAGACATGTAGCAACATGCTTATCACTTAAAAAATAAAACCTTTATCATATTTTCCTTTGTTTTATGGTCTTACAACCTTTGATAATGCAAAGTTTATTAAAATGCAATCACAGTGTGCTATGCCATTAATTATTTAATATTAGAAAAGTATTCCAATAAAGCAGGAATACCTTCATCAAATGCAATGGCTTTTGAAATTTGACATTTAATATATACAGATAAAATTTGTGAAGAAAATGTGCACACTATCTTTAATGGCATCATTTATTCAGGATGATTGAAATAAGCCTCCCCCCCATGTAGTTCCATCCATGCTTAGCATCTAATAGTGTATACTGCCTATTAATTCCTATCCTCGTCCATGTAGGACAGCATAATGTGTATATTTTCTAAATTCTCCTAAAATTAATAACTTAATGATAGCTTAAATGTTTTATAGAAAAGCTAACTTTCATAGAATGTGGAAAGTTAGATTTAAAGAGCTGAAATATAAAATTTATATCTTTTTTTCTGCTTTATACTTTCATAAGAAAAATGACTTTTGTATCACTGCACTAATTTTCTTATTATTAGTGTTCTTTCAAGCTCATTCTCAGTGCCCTAAATCCCAAAGCCTATTCATTTTGCCGTTATTTTTTCTTACAAACAGAATGCTGAAATCAATTCTAAAATATATAGAAATAAAGTGACGGTAATACTAAAAAATATAACTACAATAATCATAATAATATAGCAACTGAAACTTAGATACCATTTCCTATGTGCCAAGCATTGATCTAAGCCTTTTATAGACATTAACTCATTCACTCCTCTAAAGTTGGTACTATAGGAATTTATGGTACCATAAAGACTACCTATTCAAATTTCATTCTTTGAGAAATAATTGAGAGCCCACAACAGCTTAAGTTCTGCTATTTCTCCCACAATCTCCCTACATAAAACAATGCCTGTAATAGAGATTTCAAATGGTTCTGCAGTTCTAAGAAGATATCGTTTATCACATCCCACCTGTTAAGACGGCCAATATTGAATAGACAAAAGACAGGTGTTGGAGAGGATGTGAAGAAAAGGAAATCCTTGTACACTATTGATGGGAATGTAAATTAGCATAGCCTTTACAGAAAACAGTATGGATATTCCTCAAAACATTAAAAATAGAAACAAAATATAATCTAGCAATCTCACTATTGAGTATATATCCAAAGAAAATGAAATCAGTATGTCAAAGATTTATCTTCCCTCCCAAGTTTATTGCAGCATTATTCACCATAGCCAAGATGTAGAAAGAGCCTAAGTGTTTATCAGTGGATGAATGGATAAAGAAAATGTGGTATAAATACACAATGGACTATTATTCAGTCATAAAATAGAAGGAAATCCTGTCATTTACAACAGCATTTGTGAACCTAGAGAACGTCATGTTAAGTGAAGTAAGTCAGGCCCAGAAAGACAAATACCACATGATCTCACTTGCATGTGGAATCTAAAAGAACGTAAACTCCTAGAAGTAGAGAGTAGAATAGTGATTATCAAGGGCTGGGGTGGGTGGAAGGGCAAGAGGATTAGGGAAATGTTGGTCAAAAATACAAAATTTTAGTAAGATGTAAGGAATAAGTTCAAGAGATGTGACTATGGTCAACATTATATTCTTGAAAAATGCTAAGAGAATGGATGTAAAGTGTTCTCTTCATAGAAATGATAACTACGTGAGATAATGCATATGTTATTTATCTAGATTTTGTCATTCCACAATGCGTACATATATTAAAACATGTTTTACATAGTAAATACATACAATTTTATCTGTCAATTTTTAAAGATTTTTTTAAATTAATAGAAATAAATAGGTATCATTCTTTCTGTGGCCATAATAGAGATATTTACCATTATAGATGGCTAATGTCACCGAGTATTATCTTTACCCCCACTTCCACCACACCGTAGGCCAGCACAGTTCTACTGAGTACACTTATGTTCACTAAGACTATTATACTTGTCAGGTACCTCTACTCCTGTGTTGGTACTGCTGGCTCCCTTGGACATTAGCAGGAGTATAGTACATGGGATTACATGAACTTCCAGAATTTATGCGTAGAATGTTTGTCTAATTATATCTGCATATTATTCTGGAAATAGGGTTTATTACTTTTACAAAATGTTAAGAAATATTGCAGAGTAATGTGGCAAAGTGGGTAGAATTCTCTTCTCCTCTCTGCATTACACTTTTTTAGCAGGAATCCAAAGCACTGCAACTTGTGTCCCAATATTTTACAGAGTATGGATACTAAAAAATCTTTTATTGGCTTCTATTTATACTTTTTTCTCCTTCCTGTGAAACATAAAAATGAATTGAGGCAGAGCTGATAGTCAAATCTGAGGAACAAATCCATTGCTCCTCCCCCAGAAGCTCTTTCTTCTGAAGTTTAAAGTTTCATTATTTGGCCAAATTTGCAGACTCATTCCTTCTCACTTGAGGGTAAATTATTTATCAAGAAGTTTCCTGGTTCTTTGGGAAATACCATCCCAGTGAACCTTGCTCATCAGTTCAGAGTATATAACCAGGCCATCTTTATCCAAGAGGTAGCCATGAATAATTATGACTTGTTATTAGAAAATGGCTTTCTCAAAACCAATTAGAATCTATGACTAGAAATTATGAGTTATTTAATTTGACATTTAACTCTCTCAATTAATATTTGGAGTATTTCATGTCTCTCTCTAACTTAAGTACAGCCAGTAGACATTTCAGAAGCTCCTACATGCTACATTCTCCTTGTGAAAAAGGGAATTAACTCTCAAGAACCAATATTTATTAATATTATAGATATTTCTAGCATGGAGAACGATTTTTCTAGTTATGGTAGCTAGATAGAAACATCTCTTTTGAAAAAATGTCAGTTTGCACCCTGTGCATTCTACACTCATGGGGAGTATACTGCCCTAACAGAAGGGTTATTTCCTTAGCAAATGCCAAATATTGGTAATCTTGTAAGATATTTAATACACGTCCCATTACAATCTAATAATTTGACACCCCAGTTTATAAATCAATATCTTTAAGATGTTTTTATTGTGTCATCCAAAAATAGACAATGTCTAGAATATTTAACTAAAATAGGTTTTCTGATGCTGTAAATTTGGGAGCTGGTTTCCAGACCTACAGTGGCCCATCAAAGGTCTCCGACTTTTTCTCTGCACATCTCATTAGCAGCAACTAAAGTTTAACTATACTTAACTATAAAGACATGTTAAAAGTTAATTTAAATTTAATTAATTTATTTTTAAGTTAAACATAGACAATTCAGAGAATTGAATTGACAACTGAATTAAATTTTCTGGAAGAATAGCTGATTTTATTCACCCATGGTATTAGAGACATTTTCACAATGTCTACCAAGAGCATCATTTTACAATTTGCAGAAGTGTCTTGAATTAGTTTCATTTTCAAATGCAAACAGAAGTTTTCTTATTCCCAAAACTCATTTTAACTTCAGCCCACCAAATAGAAAATTAGTCTCACCTGTAGGTAAGATAGAAAATTAATCTCACCTGTAGGTAAGAAGACAGAATGAGCAGTGGAAAGTTCATTAAATTGTCCTTTTTGAAGTTCTTCAAGGCAAAGATTATATAAGGCTACCCCAAAATGGGATGATTTGGCATAAAGTTGAAAATGCATTTAACAAAAGAGTGTAAAAATCCCTTTTGTGGAGCCTGTGGGCAAGCTCATGCAACCCAGCTCCAATTAGCTATACTCCCCTACCTGCCTCTGCTGTGGCAGAGAATAAGGACTTACCTGAAGTTCCGGGGAACCATCCACCACCTGGGGCATTAAAGTGCTTCTCCTGAGGGACTAGAGCTGGTCACAGAATCCAAAAACAACACTGCAGCAAGTTCCTTCTGGCAAGTGCCACCTACTGACAGGGAGGTCAGTTTGCACAGCCTTTACAGCATTTGCTGATTTGATCACACAGGTTATGGTTGAGTCTCACCCACAAGCACCACCTACAGTCTCAAAGATTAAACTGGGTGTGCCATTACAACTCACAGTGTTAAGAAGACCACAGGGTTGTGGAAAGAATTTCAAGGACCACCATCCTCCCTCATCAAAGAGAGGCACAGAATCTGCTCACTGACATAGTTCATTACTCCTACAGCCTACAAACAAATATTAACTGAGAAAACCACCAAACCAAGGGTATCTATAACCAAGGCATCCATCCAGAACACAGATTACCATCAAAGCACCCACAGCAAAGCCAAATTTTCTTACCCAGCATATGCTACAAACACACCCATATGAATCAGTTAAGGGGGAAAAGCCCCATCTAAGCAAAATAAAATTGAAAAACAACAAGCAACAATGGCTCCAGATGAGAAGAAATCAGTGAAAGAACTCCAGAATTATGAAGAATCAGAGGGAAAGATTACACCCAAAGGGAACACCGGCTGCCTATCAATGGAAACCAAACACAATCAGAACATTGACATGACAGATAAAGAATTACAAATATGGACTATAAGGAAGCTCTACAAAATACAAGACAAAATGGAAAACCAACACAAAGAAACCACAAAATAAATAAATATATATATACACATACAGGAAACAAATGAAAAATTTACTAAAGAAATAGAGTTATTTTAAAAAATCAAATAGAACTTCTGGATATAAAAATGAAAACATGTAAGAAATACAAAACACAGTGGAAAGTCTTTTAAGGATAGACTAGAACAAGCAGAAGAAAGACTCTCTGAGCTTGAAGACAATATCTTTGAATTAAACAAATCAGTCAAAGATAAAGAACAGAGAATTAAGAGGAAAGAACAAAACCTACAACAAATACGCAATTATGTAAAGAGGCCAAACATAAGAATTATAGACAACCCTGAAGATGAAGAAGAAAATACAAAAGGGTTGGAAAACATATTTGAGGGAATAATTGAGGAAAACTTCCCTGGTCTTGCTAGAAATTTAGATATCAAGGTAGAAGAAGCTCAATGAACATCTGGAAGATTTATCACAAAAAGGCAATCACCGTGACACATAGTCATCAGAGTAGCCAAAGTTAACATGATAGAGGAACTCCTACAAGCCATAGGAGAAAACATCAGGTAACTTACAAAGGAAAACCCATCAGACTAACTGCAGACTTCTCCACTGAGACTGTACAAGCCAGAAGGGAGTGAGGCCCCATTTTCAGTCATCTTGTTAAAATGTCTATACTACCCAAAGTGATTTACAGATTCAATGTAATCCCTATCAAAATACCAACCTCATTTTTCTCAGATCCAGAAAAATAATTCCACACTTTGTTTAGAACCAGAACAAAGCGCAAATATCCAAAGCAACCTTAAGGAAAAAGAACAAATCTGGAGGCATCACTTTATCAGACTGTAAGCTATACTGCCAGCTTATAGTAACCAAAATAGCATGGTACTGACACAAAAATAGACACATAGGCCAATGGAACAGAGAACCCAGATATAAAACCATCCACATATTGCCATCTGGTCTTTGACAAAGTAGACAGCAGTATACACTGGGGAAAAGAATCCCTATTCAATAAATGGTGCTGGAAAAATTGGATAGCCACATGTAGAAGACTGAAACAGGATACATATCTCCCACTAAATTTAATTCAACATGGATTACAGACTTAAATCTAAGATATGAAACCACAAGAATTCTAGGGGAAAAAATAGGAAAACGCCTTCTAGATATCAGCCTAGGCAGAGAACTTATGAAAAAGATTTCAATGGCAATCACAGCAACAACAAAATTAAATAAATGGGACTTAATTAAATTAAGCTTATACACAGCAAAGGAAACAATCAACAGAACAAACAGACAACCTATAGAATGGAAGAAAATATTCACATGCTATACATCTGAAAAAGGGCTAATAACCAGAATCTACAAATAACTTAAGCAAATCAGAAAACGAAAATATCAAAAAAACTCTGTTAAAAAGTAGGCAAAAAGCTGGGCGCGGTGGCTCACGCCTGTAATCCTAGCACTCTGGGAGGCTGAGGTGGGCGGATTGCTCAAGGTCAGGAGTTCGAAACCAGCCTGAGCACGAGCGAGACCCCGTCTCTACTACAAATAGAAAGAAATTAATTGGCCAACTAAAAATATATAGAAAAAATTAGCCGGGCATGGTGGCGCATGCCTGTAGTCCCAGGTACTCGGGAGGCTGAGGCAGTCGGATCACTTGAGCCCAGGAGTTTGAGGTTGCTGTGAGCTAGCTGACGCCACGGCACTCACTCTAGCCCGGGCAGAAGTGTGAGACTCTGTCTCAAAAAAAAAAAAAAAAAAAAAA
>CAUYRT010043341.1:0-166968 GCA_963574885.1 Lepilemur ruficaudatus | reverse complement strand
AGACACAGAGACACACACATATACACAAAATCGAGGGTGAGAGCAGCTCCTGCGATGCACATACAGATACACTTACATACATGTTTTGTATATGGCACCCTGCAAATCTGGCCAAGGTCCCCTTCCCCTGACACCATAAATCAAAACACAGACATCCAGAGGCTGTAAGGCAGTGGGAAAGCAGGCTGTGCCCCCGACGCTTGGGGCTGGGAGAGTGGAGGGTCTGTGTGAAGACAGAAGGAGTAGAAGATCCTACCGAGGGCATGACCCTGGAGAAGGGGGCTGGGGTGTGTGGAAGAAGCTGTAGCACGAGCGTCATGGACAGTGCCCACCAGAACCCCTCGGGTGTTCAAGCTGGTGTCCGTGTCCCCGGCAGGTCCGGGGGAGCCTGGCCCCTGGCCGGCCCCACCAGCCCAGGCCCAACTTCTAAAAATAAGAGCAGAGAATCTAAGCCTCTGGTTGGTTCTGCAGGAGCCTGTTGCCTTGGCAACCCCTTCTCAGAGGCCTCCCTCCCAGCTGGGCTGCCCCGTTTGGTTGTTGGTCCCTGTGCTGGCCCCTCTGCCAGCCAGCCCTCTGTCCTGTCCTCCTGGGGAGGGAGGAGCTGCTGGGGGGCGGGGCACGGAGCAGGAGGAGGACCTTGGGGACTCCGATGGAGCACAATGGCCTATGTGTGAGGCCCAAGCTGGGGCTGGCTGTGTCTGAGGCTGAAAGACTGTGGGGTTGTGACTGTGTGTGTGACAGGCCCACGTCTGACAGCCTCTGGTTGTCCCTGGGTGGACATCAATGCCTGTGACTTGACTCTCAGAGCCCCCCGGGTGACTGACTGTGCTCTATCTCTGCAGTTCCGTGTCCCTGTGTGTGACAGTGTGTGCCTGTGTCCTGAGGGGGGACCTGACCAAGGTCTTCCTGGGCATGCCCCTGCATGCTCCTCACCTCCTGGTGGACTACCCTCACCCCTGCCCGCCCCCCCTTCTAGGGCTGCAGGCTGGCAGTGCAGAGGTGACGGGGTGCAGGGGTGCCCTGGGTGAGCCAGAGGGCAGCCCGGGTGTGGTGACGGGGCTAAGGTCAAATTCTTCCAGCGTCTGCAGCCAAATGTCAAGTAAGCCCCAAATCTGCCTGTTTGGGGAAAATGGGAGAGGAAGGCACTCCTGAACCGGTGCAGTCTAAATCTCTGCGAGTGCTACAGTCTGTCGGCTGCAGGGCTCCCCTCCCCCACTCTGCCTCCCCTCTCCTGTTAATCACCAAGTCCCCTCAGATCTCTCCCAATCACTGCTTCAGCGGGCCCCTCCTCGCTTCCTCTCCACTTTGCTCTTAGGGCAAAGTGCCAGCTCCTCAGCCTGGCCTTCCGGGTCCTCCCTGGTCTGGTCTCTGTTCACCCCGCTGTGCTCTACCTGTTGCCCTTTCGCCGAGCCACACAAGCTGCTACAAGTTTCTAGACGAGTCCCCGGGATATTTCTTGCCTCTGTGCCTTTGTTCATAACTGTCTCCTAGCCTAGAACACTAATCCTCCCTCTGTAGGGTAAAGCTTACTCATTCTGGGACATAACACAGCCATCACCTCCTACAGGAAGCCTTCCCTGACTGCTCCCTGGCCTCTGTGTTCTCATGACATCCTGGGCTGCCCCCTCCCTCTACACACACTTTGTATGTATTTATAATGACTTTTTTCTCTGCAAATTTGTAGAAGATTTGGAAGAAATAGGAAAGTATAGAGTTGAAACAGAAAATCACCCATAATCCTCTCAGGTTAACTCTTAGTTTATTTCCTTTCAGACTTTCTTTAAGTGAATTGATTAAATATTTTCTTTATAAAATTAAGACCATCTTATATGTACAGTTTTGTTTCCTGCTTTGTTTCATAGATCAATACAGTGAGCATTTTCCCGGGTTATTAAAAATTCTTCGAGAACATGACTTTTAATGTTTGTATAATATCTTTATATATGGATGTATCATAATTTATTTAACCAGCCCTCTATTGCTAGACGTTTATGTTGGTTGTGATTTTTCATAGTTATAAATAACAGTAATAAGCATCCTTGTACATGGTTCTTTTTTAACAGTTTTGGTAATTTTTTGGATTGAGTTCCTAAAAGTAGATTAATGGGACCAAAGGATCTGTCTGTTTTTAAAGCTCTTGAAACCACTACCCAGTGGCCTTCCAGAAAAGTTGTTTTAATTTAACCTTTCATCAACAGGGTCTCAGAGCGCCCCAGATTTCAGTTCTCACCAACTGTGCTGTTTCTAAAAAACAAAACAAAGCAAAACAAAAGCCTGCCTTAATTTCAATAGGTAAAAACTGCATTATATTGTTGTTTTAATTTGCATTTCTTTGATTACTGGGGAGGATAAACCTCTTGGATCTCTTCTTTTGTGTCACACATTCATCACACTGAGCTATAATTATGTTTTTACATCCTGCCTCTCCCTCACCAACCTCAGCTTTGAGGGCGGGACTGGACTAGGACCCAGGATGTGTTTCTAGAGTACTGGACGGATTGAATTGAGGACTCTGGCTTCAGCCTGGGCTTTGGCATTGGGCAGACCTGGGGTCGAGCTCAGCTCTGAGACTTGAACTTGGGCAAATTGCCTCTCCTTGGGCAAATTGCCACTGCCTCAGTTTCCTGGTGTGTTAAGTGGGTTTGGGTGAGGATTAAACATGGTGAGGAGTGTGAAGGGGCGTGTAGAGGGCTGTGAGCAGCAGCTGTTGTTTGAGGGCTGGGAGGCAGTGTTCTGCCCACGTTCAGGGGGTTGGCTTTGCTGAAGAAGGAATGTGCAGGGACGGCCAGCTCCTCCCTCCTAGGGACAAGGTGGTGCCCAGTGCCTCTTGGTCCAGAGGTGCACAGGAGCTCAGAGAAAAGTGTCCAGGCAAGACTAGGGAGGGCCATGGCAGCAGGCAGGCTTGAGTTCAAGTTCAGCTGACACCTGGGGGCTCCTGTCCTTGTGTAAGCCCAAGAGTGGCTCTGTTCATGTCTGGCAGGGTTTGTGTGTTGTGGACTATTATCCACGCCATTGCCTGGTATGATTTAAGGTGTCCACTGAACAGAGAGGGAGAGCACCTCTGCCCTGGTGGCACAGCATTTCTTCTGGAGAGTGGCCCTCTGCCACAGGGAGCATTTTGGTGATAAACCCCTGCTGGGGCACCCTCACCCACTCTGGCTCAGGACATGTTCCAAGGCAGACACGCTCAATTTCTCTGCACATTACCAGCCTAATGATACTGTCATTTGGAGTCTGGAAATGAGGAGAAATCGGCTTTTTCTCAGTAATTAATGTCAGTGATGGGCCTTGAGATGGAGTAGCAGCCCCCTAAGTGAGAACCAAGCTCCCAGGAAAGTCAGCCAGGTCATCCCCCTGCCTCCGGAAAGGTCTGTGTGCCACCCCTGGCCTGTCGTTAGCCCCCCCCCCCGATAGGCCAAGCCCTCCTTATTCCCCATTGGTCATTTCTTTGGGGATCACTTCAAGGACTGGGGGGCAGGAGGTTCCTCCTTGAGTCTGCCCACAATCCGTGCTGCAGTTCAGTCTGTCCCGCCATTGCCCTTATGAGAGCTGCCTTTACTTTTGGAAGTCCTTAGCTGGAGGGGCTTTCTTTACGTGGTCTGTTGAAAGCAGAGGTGAGAACACCTGGGAGTGAGAGTGGGTTCAGGCTCTGTTAAGGATGTTGAGGCAAAAACCCTGACAGGGATGGGGCAGGGCTTGGCTCTAATGGGTAGAGCTCTGGAAGCTACTCAGCCTTCCTTTCTAAGAGAAGCGTGCCTCAGTTTCCCCACTGCCCTCAGGGGAAAATGTTATCCCATCCCTCTATCTTCTCTATTCATTTGCCTGGGTGAAGGAGAATCAGCTCCAGACCCTGCCCCTGAGCAGCTCCAAGCCCAGGCACAGGCAGACCTGATACAAAACAGCTGCGATACGTCAACACAGGAGCGGAGTTTACAAAGAGAGCCCAGAGGAGAGAAGAATTGGCGCTTCCTGGAGAAATCCGGGAGGCAGCGGAGGGGGCCTGGGAGGACACGTTTGGTAATAAACAAGGGGTGTTGGGGGAGCAACCAGGGCAAAGAGAGCAGCATGGTCAAAGGCTTGGAGGTGTAGAGGAGCCTGGCACGATCTGTAAACGTGTCTAGTGCCCTGGACACGGGGGGGGGGGGCGGTGTGGAGGCGGGAAGGAAGGGAAAGCTGGGAGGTCTGCAGAGGCCAGATGGTGAAGGGCAGTGATGCCAAGGTAGGAGTTGGAAGTTTGTTCTGAGAGCGCTGGGGAGCCATTGAGGGTTTGAGCAAAGGAGGAATATGGTTGGGTTTGTGCCTTAGGGTTGCCACTTAGGGAAGACGTGGTCAGGGAATGGTGGGGTGGTAGGACTGGCAGCTACTGCTGTGGTATCTGTGGTCCTGAACAAGGATGGCAGGTTCCAGAGATGTTAAGAGGGGACACCCGATGGGACCCACCCCATGACAGACTGTAGGTGGGATGGGTGGTACTGGTGACCCAAGATGAGTCTCAGCACAGTCTCCTCCCCAACCCTGGATCCTCAATGGCTCCCAAAGCCTCCAGGAGAATGTCCGAAGTCCCTCGAATGATGGTCCCAGTCTGGCCCTATATACCTCTGTGGCCTCAGCCCCACCCCCCACCTTCCTGTACCGTGGCCCTACTGGTTTCTGCTTTAGCCTGGAGCTCACTGACTCGTTGCAGCATCCAAGCCTTTGTTCATGGCAATTACTGTCCAGCCCCATGCAGCCGTCCCTCCTCCCTGCCTCCCCAACCCCTCCCCATGTCCGCAGTGAAGCTGCCCTCTGCCCCCACTTCCCCCTCCCTCCCTGTCCCCTACACTCTTCACTTAGCACTGGCCTGGGCCGACCACATCATCAGCATAAACTGCTGCTTAAAGATCCTAAAAAGAGGACTGCGGGGTTTGGCCCTGGTCAGGGGCCCTGGTAGGGCCAGGCCAGGGAACAGCCTCGTCTGCAGCTTTCTTTCCTCGGCCAATGGAGCTGTTGTGATTGCTCCAAATTGGGCACCAATTTGCCCGTGTAATTGTTTGCTAATTGGCATGAAATCCTAATGTAATTAGTTGAGCCCCTTATCGGGGAGCCTGGGGAGCCAGAGGCAGTGGGGGGCCGTGGGAGCAGGGAGGGTCCAGGAGGCTGGGGAGATGTGTTTGAGAAACGAGGCGCTGAGCTGCCGTCAGGGCTGGGATAGGGAATGGTAGAAATTGCAGAATCTCCCCATTGACAGTCTTTGGAGAGGCCAGCACTTGCTGACATCCTCACAGATGGGGAAACTGATGACGGACAGGGGAAGAACCTCCTGGGAGCTGGTGGCAGAGCTTGGCCAGACATCCAGGTCACCTGTCCACAGCGAGCATAGCTATGGTCTGGCTGTGGGTCAGGATGGCACTGCCCATGACTCTCTGGCATCTGCTTCTAAGGAAAGGAGGCAGAGAAAGTGCGCGAGGTGTGGGTACCAGCGCATGTTTTGAGTAGGAAATGCGGTGGAAGGACGGCCTAGGCGGACGTCAAGTGCTTAGAGCTGGAGGAGCAGTGGGAGCAACAGGAAGCGCCGAGCGCTCCTCCCTGGGGGTGCTGAGAGGGAAGATGGAGTGGCTGGCAAGGCTGGTTTTCCTCCCCATCCACCTACAGGCAGATACCCCCACCCCGACCCCAGGCTCTCTGCCTCCTCCCATCTCTGGAAGGGTCTGGAGAAGGTGCTAGAGCCAGCTCATACCAGCTTGGGAGAACTGATTGTTGAATTTTTAGCAATGTTGCCGGCCAGTTGACTTCATATTGGTAATTTAAATTGGCCGTCATGGGAGGATTTATACCATGGAAACTGGCAAGTTCTCCAGATCAGGGCTATACCTCCCACCCCCAGCCCGTCGTTGAGCAGTGCCAGCATACCTCCGAACCCCTCTGAAACGTGGTGAAATAGCCCAGCGCTCTCAGGCAGCCGGGTAGGATCGGGAGGAAGAGCAGCTGGTACCAGGGCCATTCTGGGAATGCCATTTTCGTCACAGGGTCCCCACCCCCCACTCCTCATCCCCAGCAGCCAGTCTCCCCAAAACTGACTCACGCGTCAGGTCACTCCCTCTCCCCTCCCTGACGGTCCTCTGCGTCAGTTCCCAGGGTTCCATTCTCTTTCATCCCTATCTTTACCCAAATCTTTCCTGTTTTCTGGTCCCTGTCTCTGGCTGTCCTGAAGGCACCTCAATGCAGCATGTCCAAAATAGAAATCATCGACTTCCCACAAGTCTTTCCCCATCTGAGTAAATGGCACACTCCCCCTCAGGGCCTTTGCACTTGCAGTTTCCCCTGTTTGAACAGCTCTTCCTCCAAATATCCCTCACCTCCCTCAGGTGTCTGCGCTGCTCAGATGTCACCTTCTCAGAGACATCTTCCTTGACCGCCTCACCTAAAATAGCCCCGTTCTGCCCCATCACTCCCGTCCCTTTGCACACGCTGTTCTCCTTCTTCGCGCTGATCCACGCACACATCCCACGTGCTAGCGTGTGTGTGTCTGCCGCGCCTCGCCCACTAGCAGGTAAGCTGCACGCTAGCACGGCAGTTACGTGGCCAGGTTCTAGAAGTTCCTTGGAGTCCAAGATTGTATCTGTTTGACTCACTCAGGGCTGGACACTTCCCTTCAGCTCGCAATAAATATTTTCTTGAATGAGGGAATGAACGAGCCTCTAGCTGGTCGGTCCCCTTTTTCGATCTTGACTCCTCAAATCCACCTTCCGTTTACCCAAGTTATGTCCTAAACGAACTTGACTGATTCGTTCCTGTCTAAAACCCTTCATGGAGCTCTTTTGCTTTTAGAATAAAATCTACTTCTGGTTTCCGATTGCAAGGCCCTCAGTGATGCATTCCCAGCCTAACCTCCGCTTCGTACATCCTCCCCCCAAAACAACCTCTCTGACACACACACACACAACACAATCTCTCTCTCACACACACAGCCATGCATGCAGCCTGGGGATACTATTTCTGCCTCTTCTGTATGGCGCTCCCTCACTTCTTAAGTGGTCCTGCATTCTCTAACTCATTTCTTTCCTTCCTTCCTTCCGTCAATAAGCGTTTCTGGAACAGACCCTCGGTGCCAGGCCCCTAGCTGAGCCTTACTGGGTGGAGTCAGCCCACACCCCTTCTCAAAACGCTCCCAATCTGGCAGGGGAGGAGGCCCTGAAACCATCACTCCATCTGTAGCTTCTCTTGTCCTTTGGGCATCCTGACATCACCTCCCTGCGCCCAGCCAGGTCCCTGGCAGGCCCCCATGAAGAAGCAGCCTCTGGCCCTTTTCTGCCTCTGGCTGTGGGATGGCAGCTGATGGGAATGACTGCATTTGGGGTCTGCCCCTTCCTGCCAACCCTTGACTGAGAGCTTCTGGGAAGTGGGGTGTTGGATGATCCAGCTCTGGGTGCCTAAGGCCAATAGAGGGGACACTGGCTGACTCAAGGCTGCCCCTATTGTCCAGGACTTCCGAGTCTTGGCTAAGACCCAGGGAGGGGTGTTCCAGTGATTGTGAGGTGTGCACACAGACTTGCCCGAGTCTGGGTCAGTGTGTGTGTACATGCACTCCTGGGTGTGAACCCGTGGCCCTACCCCCTGAGCCTGGTGTCAGGGCCCTGTCCCAGACTCCTGTGCATGAGTGTCAGGTGTGCTTGGGAATGTGGTGAGTCTGATTAGGGCACGTGGGGGCATGTGCCCATTCAGGGATGGCGCTGCCTCAGACCTGGCAGTCCTTCCTGCACTCTAGCTTGAGTGACCAGCACAGCTAGAAGACTGTGAAGATCTCACAGCCGTGCAGGCCCATGGGCCAAGATGGATGAGCTGCCCCTACCACCCTCAGCAGAGAGAAAGCATGAAACCAGCACTGCTCTGTCCCTCCTGCTAACAGCCAATCCTCTCCGGCCATTGCCTCCTGAGAGCCCATTGAGCGCCCGTGGGTCAGCGACTGGGGCTGCTGGAGGAAGGGGCGGGTGTGCCCAGGGCTGGTGGTGGCCCGGGGTCCCTGGGAGGAAAGGGAGGGCCAGCTGGGTGCCAGCTCCCAGTGTAGGGCAGGCAGTGGCACGGGGACAGGGAGGGGTGCAGGCCGCTTTGCCCACCTACACCTGTGTCCCCATGCACTGTGCCCCTGATGCACGCTGACACACACTCATTCTCACAGCTACACACACAGACACACCAACACTCACAGGTGCCAACATTGGCAGAGACACACCAGGACACAGATACCCAAGCACATAAACACACTGACACTTGCAGACACATGTGCAGCCGGAACACGGACACACAAAGGCACAGACACACATACAGATTCACCCCCACAAACATACGTCCACAGACTCAAATACACGCAGATGCAAACGTCGGCCTACAGGGGCGCAAGGCACGCTGACACCCTCACGCCCGCAGACGTCCACTCAATGACATAGACACCAAGCACACACACACACACACACACACTGGTGCACAATCACAGACACACACAGGGCCTGGAACACGAATGCACAAAGACACAGACACGCTCATATAGACTCTGTGCTAAAAATACTCACAGAAGCAAACACTTGCCCACAAGCACGTAGACACACATACAACTCTCGGGGCATTCACGCAGGGAGCAAGCCACGAGCGCTCACGCTCCCTGACACGCTCACAGCCCACGCAGGAGTCACAGAACACCCAGACACATGCCACACACGCAGGCACGCATCCACAGACACGTCAGCACCGCACACACAACCACACAACGCAGACGCACTTGGGCCCCAACTGTCTTTGAAATTCAAATCCGCGCCCCCTTCTGCCGCTCTGCAGCCCAGCGGCGGCAGCAGCCCGTTGGCCTGACACCCCCTGCTGCCTCCTGCTCAGGACACCTGCCTGCCCCGAGCAGAAATTAAAATTCATTCCAGGGGAGATCCTGTGCACAGTTCGGGTGGCAGGTCAGTATCGGCGGCAGAGCTCTTTGTGAGAGGGAGGGGTGGGGGACACCGCGGAAGAAGGAACCCTGGCTCCTTCCCTCTGTGTGACCTTGACCCAGTGGTCGCAGCCTCCAGCTTTCCTCAGAAGGGGGACCTGGGGCAGGAAGGCAGGCGGGGAGCTGGCCACGCTGGTAGGGCACGGAGAGCCTGGCCGAGGAGTCAGCCTGGGAGCGGGAGGGGGCTTCCAGGAAAGGAGTAGTTCCAGAAGTCCCCAAAGACAAGAATCGCAATGCCACACGTCATGGGCCTGCAGACACACACCACACGCTGATCCAAACCCCTCATCTCGGCACACATATGTAACACCCAGGCTCACAACCTCTCAGAGACACATACCAAATGGTATCATGCACAGATCCGCCAGAAGCTGAGGGCCTGCCAGCCCCCAAGCACATGTGGAGACACACATCACAGGCTGACACAGACACATGCCAAACACTGACACATAGACACAGTCACACTCAGGCTTGCAAATGCCATACACCCTGACTCACTAGAGACACAGACACACAGGCCTGAAAACACTTTCCTCCTGCACACACACACACACACACACACGCACACCGAACACAAGGAAACACCACACTCTGGCTGCACACAATGACACACAAACACTGCCCTGTCATCACACCACACGTTCACCCAGACACCGAGGGGATGCACAGACCCCAGCATGACACAAGCGTACCCATTCCACACCATATACATACACGAACAGAAAAAGAATCGCATGGAAACGCCACATACCCTGCACACAAAGACACACACACGCACACACAACAGAGATTCCAGAGCCAGGTCCGGGCTCCTGACGTACAAGGCCTAGGCAGACACATAGAACCCGCATGCAGGCACGCCATATATACACACAGACTCTCCCCCTACACATTGACGCACACAACCACCTACACGTGTACCCAAGCTCAGCCCCGCTCACGCCTACTCTGACACGCAGAACGCTTGCTGGGCGAGGCCCTGCTGGGGCCTCCCCTCCAACCACATGCTCAGAAGACTTCTCCCCCCGCACCCCCGCCCATGGGCCTCACCCCCAAGCCTGGGACCTTCAGACGTCAGAGTTGTGCCATGGTTGGCCGTGAGATAGAAGACCCCATCCCCCAGCCATGATTGCTTTACTGTCACAAGCGCTGGTATGTTTAAGAAAGGATAGATGTCTCCGTGGGGGTGTGTCAGCGTGCAGTCCTGTCAGTAAGGAGCGTGGTCGTGCCTGCCAGGGAGGAGTCTAGGTGTCGTGGTCCTGCACGCCCTCAGCAACTCCGTTTGTTTCCCCCAAAATCTGAGTATCCAGCCTCGGCCTCTTCTTGCAGGGGCCAAGCCCTGGGAGTCAGACACCCCACTGCCCCCGCCACCATCTCTTATCCTGAGGGAGCTGTTCTTCTCTGAAAGATCAACTCTAATCCCGAAATAAATTGTTTTCCATGGTCGGTGCTGGGTCTGTCCTCTGGGGGGTGGCAAGGAGGACCGGGAGAGGCAGGACTGGGGCAGGGCCTCGAGCAAACGCTGAACGAGGTGGAGGCACAGGTCCTGTCTCTGCCTCTCTCTAAACCAGCTTCCTCACCTGTGAAATGCAGGTAACCACACCAATTTTAGGGGCTGTCCTGAGGGCTAATTTTAACAGGAAGTTAAAAGCAGCTGGCACAGTGTCAGGCCAACAGAGGGGCTCGGCAGGATGAGCTGGTCCCTCCAGACCTCTAGGTCACCTCACCCCTGCCAGCTATGCCCATGTGTCCTGCTTGGCACGAGCCCAGTTTAGCAGGATCCAGGTGGCACAGAGCCCAGGAGGAAGGACCTGGGGCATCCCAGATGGTGGGAACACAGTGGTCCCCCACTGCCCCTGTGCCCCTCCACCCTGGCAGGAAGCTGGGAGCAGCTCTTCCCAGGCACCGCCACCCTCTGCGTGTCCACCAGCCTCAGGGTGTGGATACAGGGTATAATGCTGTCATCCCTGGCCGTCTGGAGTGGCTGCCAGGGCTCCCTGACCTTAAGGCCTACAGCAGGGAAGCGTGGGATTAGACCTAAGGGAGACTTTACCAAGGAGAGAGCCGGGCTGCCTCTGTGAGGGACTGTGTCTGACCTCAGCCTAGAGCAGGGGCTGATAGGACTGATGAACAAGCCGGACGGAGCCCCACTGGACCAGAAAAACGGAGCGATGTCCTGAGGTTGTGTATATGTGGTTATTTATATGCTTGCAAATCCCAGTCAAGTGTATATGTCTGTGGGCCAAGGGCTGTGTCCACGTGTAGGTACCGGTTTATTTGTACACACAGATGTGGAAGGTAGGAAAGGAAGAGGAGCTTCCGAATAAGGAGTGGAGGTGCTGCAGGGACATAGATCCAGATTCATTTTCTCTGCAGGGATCCTACACACACACTGTCCCTGTCACACTGGCAAAACCTCAGCTCCTGCTGCCTCCTTCTCTGCGATGATCTCAGCAGATAAGAGCTCCCTCTGGAAAGGCCTCTCCCCATCATGGGAGCTTGGGGGTCGCTGGGAAGGTGTCACGGTCAGGGCCTCAGTTCTGAGTGACCTCCATGTCCCCAGAACCCAGAACAGCCCTCATCCTTGAGTAAGTCTGAAAGGGGCCCACATTCATCCAGACGACACCTCCCTGGGCATGGCACTGGGTGAGGCACTTCACCTTCGTCATCTCGTGTGACTCACATCAACTCTGCTAAGGTGGGATCATTATTTCCATTTTACAGAAGAGAAAATTGAGGTTTGGATGCCACAAATGACCTGCCCAAGGTCACACAACTAGTGAGGGACAGAGGCAGGAATCCAGATCTGTGTGGCCCTGGAGCCTGAACTCTTTCTGGTTCATCACGAGGGAAACTGTGAAAACTATTTCACTGGACAAGCACCGATCAAGGGTCACAGACCGAAAGCTCTACGAGGGCAAGGTGCCTGCTTGCCCTTTCAGCTTTCATTCACCCAACCAACAGTTACTGAGTACCTACCTGGTACCTACCTGGGGCAAGGTGCCGGGGGATCCCGCTGTGAATGGGTGGACAAGGTCCCTGCCTCTGCGGAACTCACAGTCTGGGATTGGGGGAACAGGTGACATACATGTAATAAACAACATATTTTCAGAGCAATGAGTACTACCAAGAAAACCAAACAGGGGTATGGGATGAAGTGACTTAGGGTGGTAGGGCTATTTTAGAGGTGTGGTCAGGGGAGGCCTCCTGGAGGAGGTGATATTGGAGCTGAGATCTCGGTAAGGAGTCAGCCATGGGAGTTGTTAGGGGAAGGGTTTGGAGTTTTCTAAGAACAGCAAGGAGACCTGTGTGACTGGAGCACAGTGTGGGGGGAGTGGAGATGGGTCTGCAGAAGCTGGTAGGGGCAGCCCACACAGGCCGGGAAGGGCCGTATTGCTTAGTGCGGTGGGAAGCCATGGGAAGGCTTAAGAACAGCCTTAATGGCTCAGTGGGCTCCAGGAGAATGGATTGGGGTAGGAGAGATAGGAGCAGGAGC
Source organism: Lepilemur ruficaudatus (assembly GCA_963574885.1). Lineage (NCBI taxonomy): Eukaryota > Metazoa > Chordata > Mammalia > Primates > Lepilemuridae > Lepilemur > Lepilemur ruficaudatus. Next base: position 154,504 of record CAUYRT010043341.1, on the reverse strand, counting down.
CCAGAAATGAAAGGACAGTCTGGGCACTGGATGATGATGGCTTGGACTCCCATGTTGGCAGTGGAGATGTAAAGAGTAGATAGATTTGGGATATTTTTGGAGGTAGAAGCAACAGGACTTGCTGATGGCCTAGATCCCAGTGCCTAGAACGTAGTAAACACTCAATAAATGTTTGTTGAATGAAAGAATAAAGGTCCCTTCTTGGTGCCAGGATTTGTAAACACTTACGTGCACACTCCAGTATGAGGCATGTATGTAAAGATCACCCAGGATCCCAAAGGGCTTCTCCATCCTCTGCCCTAGAGGCCACGCACCAGAGAAGGCAGGCAGTGCCCACATGAACTTCACACAAACCAGGCATTGACCTTCTGGGAAGATCTGGCCAGGGAGCAACTAATCTTCCCTTCTCTCCTCAATCTATAGCAACAAGAAAATTATAAACACCCAGCCCAGATTGTCTCAGGCTCCTAACCCATTTGGCATCTGCAGTAGGAAGGATGGAAGCTAGATATGAAGGACTTCCCATAGGCAGAGAGGGCCAGTCCACCTTTTCTAGGATAGCCCTCCAGGATCCGTGATGTTCAGAGCTGTGAGGTGTTGGTCATATGTGCTCTGGGGCAGACTCTGGTGACAAGATTGTCACATGGATTTGGGTGTCTTTGGAGACATGTTACCAGCTCTTAATAGAGGTGATAGGTGTCTGGGGTAGAGGGGGGACTAGAAGCAGACCTTGGTACCCAGGGCTTTGGGTGGCACTGGAGGTGTCTGGCTGAGTGGCAGTGGTGGCCAGGGCTGAGTGAGGGGCACTCGTAGGTCCCACTGGCTGGAAGGAAACCTGCCTAGGCTCTGGGCCAAATAAATCATTGGGAAGGGAAGAAGAACATTTTCTCATCTGTTTAAAGGGCAACGAAGCATAGCAGCGGCCGGCCCAGCGGGAGGCAAGGCTGAGGCCAGGCGGGTGAGTCCAGGGCAGCTCCCTTCATCAACACACCATCCTCTCCCGAGCTGCCCGCTGGCTTAGGCTTTGAGGGCTGTGTTGCCTCCCAGCCGGGCCATTGATGGTTGTTATTGTTCACAAAAGTATTAATTAGTTGGTAATAAAATAATTATTTGAAAAGGCCCCCCTTGGGGACATAGCTCTTGCTAATCCATCTTTTACCTCGCTGGAGCCCAGGCTGAGATCACTTGCACCATTTCTCAGATAAGGAAACAGAGGCCCAGAAAGCTGAAGGGACTTTCTCAAGGTCACCTAGCATGGCAGTATGACAGAGAACCTGGCCTCTAGTTGCCCTTGTGGGGTGGGTCCCCTCCATTCTATCAGAGGTTCCAGATGGGGCCCCAATGGGACTGAAGGGCTGGGGTCATTGTCCCTTGTCCAGTTTGGGGGCTGTGGGATGATGTTCCTCCACTCTGCCAAGCTCTCTGTGCTCAAGTCTCTTCCATGCCCAGTCTCTGCCCCAGGCTCCCTGGAGGCCCCTTCTGGGGCTAAGACTTGTTCTTCCACCCCCGCCTGGGCGTCAGAGAAGTAATTTCTCTTCAACCAGCTGGATTTGAATATGGAAACGATTTGTAATTACTCCAAGTCCTCCTGGGCGGCATTATCACCAGAGTGAGTCTGGAAGGGCAGGGGCTCCTGGGAGAGGAGGTGGGGAAGCCCTGATGCAGGGAGGCACCCCCAGGGAGAGCATTCCAGAGGTTTGCCCCAGTCAAGCCTGCTTCTGCACCACCCTGGCAGCTCCTGCTCTCTCCATACACCTCCCACAGCCCCTCTTGCCTTGCTGACCTGCCCAGCCTGCCCCGGTGAGCCCTCGGGTATGAGGTACCATCTCTGCCAGTCCCTCACTCTATCTGACCACCTGTCTTTCCTAGGGCATACAGTTTTGCAGTTGAATGGATGAGATTAAGAAACTAGAGGGCTACCAGGGAACAGAAACAGACAAAAATGCTGCTATCTGGAGCCAGTCCCTCCCATCACCCCTTACCCAGCTGGATGGGGGTGGAGGGAAAAGCCTCAGGGATCCAGCTGCATCACATCTGCAAGAGACCTGCCTGGGTTTTGCTGGGCGCTGGGTCTCTAGTATGCTAAGGATCATGAATATTCATATGAAGGGAGGCAGGCTCCCTGTAGGAGAGGAGGGTGCTGGACCTCTGGAGGACAGGGTCCTCGAGGCCTCTAAGGGCCTGTGCCTGCATCCTTGTGGACAACCCATGTCCCCACAACTTTCCCCACTTTTGCCCACCTCCTGGAGGTCCCAACCCCAGTGACCCCATTGTCCCCCACAGTGCTCAATAAAGAGGGGTCCCAGAATCTCTTACTGCCCTGGGGTGGCTTTCAATGCACTTTGCAGCTGGCAAGGCCTGCCTGGCTCAGCTCTCATAGTGGCAGCTGAGCCCTTAAACCCAGAGATGCTGGGGTGTGTTTGAGGCTGCCCAGCAAGAACTCAGGAGCCCTGCCTGCCAGTGCTAGGCCCAAGCTATAGGTCTCCTTGGGCTCCCATAGGGAAAGAGAAGGTGCTGGCCCAGCCCTCCTCCCCGCCTCCTACAGCCTCATAAATTCCCTTAAGGTGACAGGTGAGATTCCTTCATCACCCCTTATTACCTCCTTCCATTAAAGTTGATAATCTCTCACAATCACTCACAACAAATGTCACCAAGGCTGCTGGAAGGGGGAAGGACAGAGGGAGGGGACAGAGGTGGTTCTCTGCTTCTTCCTGGTACTGCCCCTGGGAAGGAAGAGGCCGTCTCTTCTCATGTTGTCCCATCTCTAGGGTGACTCAAGGGGCATCAGTGAAGTTGGGATTGGGTGGACTGGGGACTTCCTTGCCCTGTAGTCTGGCCCCCTCCCTGCCAGAGAACCTTTGAAAAGTATGGACCTGAAACCATCCCACCCTCATTGCAGAGCTGCCCCCTGCTGGCTTCTCCTCTCACCAGAGCCATCGGATTAACCTACTTGTCTTGGCTGAAGGGTTGTGTCCCCAGTCTGCCTACCTTCCTGGTGGCAATACACCCAGGCCACAAACCGTCTGACCGGTCCCTGAGCCATGGGCATCTCCCTGTGTACTGCCTGAACCATGTGGGCTCAGGCCCCACCCAACTGTTCTGGGCACAGTGCCAGGATGGGGAAGGGGTGGGTTTGTACATCTCTGCTGCTTCTACACAAACAGATGCAACATGGGGGCGCCCCTGGCACAGGGAAAGGCACTTGTGGGCATAGATAGGAACTCAGGCAAACATGTAACACACTGCACACGTGTAGCATCCTCGTGCCTAGGGACATGCAACATTGCAGTTTACAGTATGCACCAAACATGCCACACTGCAGTTTACATATGTGGCTCCTTACCCGCCGCAGTACTCAGCACACATGTGGCACCTGTCAGCTTCCACACAGTAGCATCCGTACACACAGGAACAAGCGACAGGCATTCAAGATCCGAGCACATGTTAATACACTGTGCATGTGTGTAGCACTTGAATGCACCGAGCCAGGTAACATTGCAGTGCACACGTAGGGCACCTGTATGCATATACAAAGTTCAGCGCACATGAGTGGCACCTGCATGCACAGGGACATGCAATATGCAATGCACATGGGGTGGGGTGGGGCGCAAATGCTTCAGGCCCCAGGGCCCGGGAGACCCTGGCTGCGCGAGATGCCTCGGGCCTGGGGTATCGCCGGCGGGGCGTCGCGGATCGCCTCATTCTGCGGTCGGGCGGGGCGGGGGCTTACCCGGGGCTTCTCCCGCGCCGGCGCCTGGGGCCCAGGGTGGGGAGGGGAGGGCGCGCTTGGCTCGGCTGGCGCTGTTCCCCCTTTAACAGGAGGCGGCGCGCGTCGCCCCCGCCCCCCGCCCCTTCTCCCGCGGCTCCTCGCGCCCGGCCCGGCGCGCGCCCCCTCCCGGGCCCGGCCCGCGCAGGCGCCGCGTCCCGTCTCGGCCGTCACTCCGCCCGGCGCGCTCTGCGGGCAGCGGCCGGAGCGGCCGGAGGAACCCGGGTAGGCGGCAGCGGCGGCTGCAGCGGCGGCGGCGCTCGGAGACCGAAGAGGATGCGGCACCGGCTTTTGGAGCCCGGGGCTGCGGCCGCCGCCCGCGAATAGGAGGCGGCGCGGGCGGTGCTCGGGGCGGGGGAGCGGAGGGCGGCGAGGAGGCGGCGGCGGCAGGAGCCCGCGCCCGGCCCGGCGCCCGCCCGCCCCGCGCTGCTCCGCGGCGCCTTTTCTGCACCCGCCGCCCCGCGGAGCTGGAGCCTCGGCCCTTTGCGCGGCTGCAGTGAGCTGCCCCGCGCCCGGCCGGGTCCCCGCCTTAGGAATGGCAAACTTGCGCCCCGTAGCCGCCCCCGCCAGCGCCGGCCCCCGCTCCTGCTGCTGACGGCGCCCAGGTGAGTGCTCGGCCCTAGACCCCGACCCGGCCCCGCACCGAACCTTCCCGGCGCGGTCCCGAGTTTCCGCACCGGCCCGGACTCGGGCGCTCTCCTAGCCCATCTCTGCTGAATTCTCCCCAGCCCGAGCTGAGTTCGTTCAGCGCTCACCCACCCCCGTCTTTTCGGTAACTCCCAAGCCTGGGGCCGAGGCCCCCTTCATCTCTGGTGAGTCCGTTTTCCTCCCTCCTCCCCCAGCCGGGACCGAGCCCCTTACCCATCTGTGCTAAAGTCCCCCCACCTCCAGGATGCTGACCCAGACCGTCCCCCCATCGCTGTCTCGCTGTCTCGAGTCTTTCCCTATCTCTGCCGGGTCCGGGCAGTGCGCCCCCCACCTCGATTAGAGACCCTCTCTCCAACCTGCAGCTTCACGGTGTCTCCCCTCCATCTCCCCTCCTAGTCTGAATGCGGGACCCTGCTCCTCTCCTCCACTTCATCTCTGCCCAGAGTCCTTCCTGTCCCCATCCATGTCTGCCCATAGTTACTGCCCGCCCCCGCGCCTGTACCCCGACCATGCTTCCCCTCTATTTCTGCCCCGAGTGCCCCCTCCCCCATATCTGCTTGGAGTCCCGCCTTCCTTCGCCAGTCTTGCTGCAAGTCCCCTCCCCCCCCAGCCTGGAATTGGGGCCGTGTCCCCCATGTCTGCTCCGAGCCCCCTCCCCTCCAGCTGAGAGCTCAACTGGACCTGCATCCCTGACTCCCGTATCCATCTTTGGCCTAAGTCTATCTGTCCATCCCCCATCCCTCTCCTCCCACCTCCGGGCATAGAGCCGGGCACTAGACGCACCCGCCCGCAGCCCCAGGGCTGGCATGATAGGGGTGGGGAGGGTTGTAGGCTGTGAAGTTGGCTGCCACTCCCGCAGTGGCTCGATCCGAGGGTACAGCCGCGGGAAATCCTCCCCGCCGGGGCCCGTGCAGAGCGGGCGACGGGTCTGTTGCCCGTGGGGGGAGGGGCGCCGGGCCGAGAGATGCCGCCCGCCTGCCCGCCTCGCCAGCTGCCGGCTGGGCCCCTGGGCGTCCTCTGGCGCCCCCTGCCCGCAGCCCGGGACCCACCGCCCCTTCTCCCGCGGGCAACCCCGAGTTTCCGCAGCCCGAGCATCAGCGGTGGCTTGGGGACTGGCGCTGAAAAGTCCCTGGGGAGAGGAGATTGGTGGGCGAGGCCGGATGCCTCCTGTCAGGTCATATGTTCTGGGGGTGGGGTGGGATGGAGGCCTCATCCCAGCAGCAAGTCAGGAGCCCTTTGAGCCCGGAGGCGAGGCGCAGACCGGCAGGACTGGCCCCCGGCTTCAGGACGTCTGGTTAGGCTTGTTTGGGCTTGGTCAGGTGTTGCTAGGGACCCTCTATCTGTCTACCCCATGGCACTCCCCACTAGGTGGGGACAAAGGTGGGCTCTGTCTGGCTTGGGTATGCATTGAGCTGTGGGGGAATCCACATAGCCTGGGGACAAGCAGGCACCTGGGGAGTATCCCCTGCGCTACTACAGGTGTGAGGGTCAGTGTGGACTCTGCACAGGATAGGCCCTGCTGGTGGTGGTGGTGGGGAGGTTAGGGAGGGTCTTCCCTGGGCCCCAGATTGACAGAGGAGATGAGATCTTCCCCCTCTTCTTCCCTTCTCTGCTTTCTCTCCTCCTCCTTCTCCCCACTTCTGTCCCTTTCTCTACCACTCTTCAGAAAGAGGCAGGTCTAGTCTGGGGTATGTGTGCATGGTCTACATTTCTGTAACACAAAGTGTGGTCCCGGCTGGTCTCTGCCCCCTTCCCTCCCTCCTACCCCTCAGGTAATGAAGCTGAGTAAGTAGTTAGGAACTTGGCTTTTGGTCAGATGACCTGCGTTCAAAAGCTGTGTGACATGGGCAAGCTACTTAATCTTTCTGAGCCTCAGTTGACCCTATATAAAATGGATCAGTGATCACTGCCTCATATAGTTGTTGGGAGAATGAAATTAGATTGTATAGAGTGCTGGCACCTAGCAGTGCTCAACAAGGATAGGTGTGTTGGGCTGTTTACTCTTCAAGGCCAAGGTCAGGCCCCTTTCCACTCTACTCATAATCCCAGAGGAGAAATGCAAAACAGATTCTAGTGCCTTCACTCCAACCCTAGGATAATAAAGAGAGAAATACCTTCATCCCTCCCACCCCCCACCCCAGGATGGGTCCAGGGAACCTGTGACTCGTCAATTTTCCTCCCTTCCTCACTGGCCTTGCAGTATCCCAGTTTATCTCTCTGGCCAGAGTGGCGTCACTGAAAGCCAGGCCAAGGTCTCTGGGGTCTTGGTTCAAGTATAGAGGCTGGGGAGGTGGGATAAACGCAGAGAAGAAACCCAAGTCAGAGTCCCCAAAGGCAGGCTGCCTGTTAGGGGGCCTAGTGGGAAATCAGTCACTCTGGGGCACAGCGGAGTCTCCACCTCCCTCCAGGAGGTCAGACACCACCAGGAACTTTCCAGCGCAGTTAGCCTCCAGGTCAGAGTTAGGGAGTGACCTGGCTGAAGGCCTGAGGAGTTTGAAGAAACCTGGCTTGGGCTAGAGTGGCTTGGGGAAGGGTGGGGCAGGGGGAGGAAAGGGCCTCAAACCTGTGACGGCTGGAAGTCCTCTGGGCAGAGTGTGGCCCGCCTGGGTCCCACCGGGGAGTGACAGCCTACTAGCCACCCGCTTGCCCCAGCAGCCCTGACATTGGGGAACAAAAGCTTTCGGTTCCTGTAGCAACAGCGGCTCCAGCTGCTGCAAAGTTCCGGGGAGGTGGGCGGAGGGCGGCTGAGTCACCGCCCCCTCCCCCGCTGCCCGCCGGCACCGCCCCTGGGGGCTAGGGGCTGACCCTCATCTCTTTCTGGGTTCTGCCCGCCTTTTCCTCCTAAGGTGTGCGGGAGGTCCCCAGAATTCCCCAACCCAGGCAGAGAGAGCCTGGAGAGTGGCGAGGAGCAACCTTCTCTGGCACTCGGAGGGGGAGGGCTGCACGGGTTGGGGGTGTCACTTGCACTCCCGGGTCCAGTCCAGCAGCTCCGGAGGCAGGATGGAGGGCGTGCGCCCTTCTGGGTGCCAGAGCTCAGGCAGAGAGCTCCCTGAGGACCCTGTCCCCAGGTCGGTGCACGGGCAGGGGAGCCGAAGGCCCTGAGTGGGGGTCCCCGCCTGCCTGGCAGCCTGGGCTGGGCCTGGCAGTGAGCGCCCAGGAGGCGGAGGGTGAGTGACGGGCGAGCGAATTGGAGCTGCCAGGTGGATAAACGCGACGGATGTGCGCGTCGCCGCGCCCCTCCCCCACTCGCCGCCCCTCCCCTGCCCGTGGCCGGCATCCCTGCTCACAGCTGGCCCATGGGAGTCAATCCTGGGGATCCCACCCGGCCCTAGCCTTGAGGCGTCCCTCCCCTGCCGCTCTCCACCCCCCGCATCTCCCCAGTCGCATCTTGGCCCTTCCAGCTGATGCGAAAGCCTTGGATTCCTTTATTGGTGCAGAAGGGAAGGGGGGGGGCCTGTGGGTCAGAGAAGAAGGGGACTCAGGTGTGGTGGGCAGAGAGTGGGATTCTTGGGTCTGTTGGGGGTCAGGGGCATGTGATGAAAGATCCCTCAGCCCGAGGAGAGGGCCCCTGCGACAGACTACTCCAGCCAGCTCCTCATCCAACACAGCCCAGAGAGCTCCTGAGGGAGAGGCCTTTCTGTCCTCTCCATCAACCTGCCCTGGTCCAGGGAGTTCTTCCTCAGAGCCCACCTCTGCACCTCTCCTCCCTAGCTCTTGTTCTTGGCCGGGCTTGTGGTCTTACTGGGCAAAGCCACTCCTCTTCTGATTCAGCCCAAAGAGCCTTCCCAGAGGCAGTGACCTCAGCAGGCAAGAGGAGAGGGAGGGTCTGAGCAGGGGGGAGGGAGAGACGGGCCGCCTGTGCTGTGAACTTGTGTGGGGAGGCCGAATGAGAAGGTGTATGCAAACCTGAGGTCAGGGATCATGGTCTCCATTCCACAGAGAGGGAAACTGAGGCTCAGGGCGGTTAATCATGACTAATAAACACTTGGGCTGCTGTGAGGCAAGGGTCCTTCCAGGTCCTTCCATGGGGTGGGTCAGGGAAAGAGTTCTGGGTCAGTTACCCCAGGAGGACACCTGGCCACACACATGTAGGAGGGTCTTGAATGAATCCATGGCTCTCTCTCTGACCCAGCCTGAATTGGGTCTTTGCCTTATTTTGGAGGGGGGAGTGATACCAAAAGGGGCCCCTAAGAGGTCTTACATTGAAGCAGGAACAAGGGGGCCCTCACATACCCCAGGAGAAGTCCCACAATGGGGGAGCAGGTATCTGCTGGAGACTGAGGGGAGGAGGGGCTTGGATCAGGTTTAAAGAGGCTCAGTTCTGGACACCCCAGGCTGTGGCTCTGAATGGTGGGGTCCTGGTGCTTCGTGGTGGGCTGGCTCTGTGGAGTAGGGAGCAGCAGAGGCCCAGGAGGCAGGTCCAGGGGTCTGAGCCCCCAGCTTCAGAAACACAAAGGAAGGAGCGGCCGGGCAGATCCCGCCTGACACTAGCTGTCATGTGCTGAGCCTCAGAGGGTGGAACACCTGTGTGTGCTCACACATGAGAGTGCATGTGCATCTCTGCACATGTGTGCAAGTGTCCAACTCTGCACCCGTATATGTGTGTGTGTGTGTGCACCCCTGAGTGCACCCGAGGTCATGCAACTATGGTTTTCAGCTGTCTGTGCATGTCTGTGTGCATATGTACCTGTTCATACACAGAGCACCTGTGAACGTCTGTGCATGCATGCTTTTGTGTATCCTGGGGCACAGGGATGTTCAAGCCCACGTGTGTTGGTGTGTGAGTGTGGGGAGATTCACCACCCTGCTTGAAGTGGGGGAGGGGAGGCCAGTTTTAATGAGCCCCATCCCCCCCTCCACCGAGCTGCAGCTATGGCCTGAATTTTGCAGCATGCTGAAAAATAATTGGGGGCAGCAGGGGGATTGGATGTCACTCATCATCAGCCACTGGCTTTGCTAGTGCTGCAGCAAGCTGGCTGGGTTGATGTAGGGTTGGGACAGGCATGATGTAGGGCAGAAAAGGCCAGGGGTCTGGTCCCTTTTGCCGCTCTGAGGAGGGGGGGGCGGGTGGGTGGGGGGAGAAACAGCCTGTTCTGGCTTCTGCTGAATACCTACAGGGGCATCCTTGGAGGAAGTGGGGCAGCTCCTCCCCAGTGAATGGACCTGCCTCAAGCTTGCCTCCCCCACCATTCCCACATCCCTTGTGCGGCTGGGGAAGGGAGGTGTGTGTTTGTGGTGACGGGGCTTAGGCCGGCTCAGAGGTGTAGCATGTGGAATATGGGATCTGGCGTAGGGAGGCGCTCCACAGATGCTACACAGGGATTGGAATGCTGGGGTTCTAAATCCCGGCCCCCCTCCTCCCGCTATTGAGACTCCTGAATAGCAAAGGGGAAATCTGTCCCCAGGGAGCCGCTGTGTCTTGGGAAAATCTAGCCACACCTGTGAATTCTCCTATGTTTGTGACTCAGTTCCCCGAGCTCACAGCCTGTCCATCTGGCCTGAAATCTGAGCAGTGAGCAAAGGGAAGGAGCAGAGGCTGCTAGTGGAAGGGAGATGGGCCTGGCTCCCGGTCCCAGCTTGGCCACTTTCGTGTGATTTCGAGCAGGTTGTCTCCCTGCTCTGTGCTGGGCTCCAGGGGCCCATGCAGTGCTGTGAGCCGTCCACGGCATGGAGGCGGGTGGTGTCGTGGATCAGTGGGGCTCATGCAGACTATGCCCCAGGCTCTGTTTTCTGGGCCGTTGGGTGGAGGCTGGCAGGTGGGCAGTGGCTCAGCCCTGGCCTGGCGGGTGGGAGGGCACCTGCAGCTCTCCCCTCCTGGCCCTTACCCACTCTGACCTGACTGCTCTGTGTGTCTGTCAGGTAGAGCTTGGGTCCTAGGGGCCCTCCCACACCTGGAGTACATTCACACCTGTGGGGAGCTCAGCTTAGTGTGGCACTTTGAGAGAAGATAGAAACAGCAGACTCTGGTCCCTACTCTTTGGTCCTGACTCATGAGATGAGTGAGCAAGCCCTGGGGAAATAGCACAGGACAGAGGTCAGGATTGGCCAGTGGCTTCACTGGGGATAGCAGGCCCTGAGCCAGGCCTTGGAGGATAACCCCATGGAGGTGGAGGGGAAGATGGAAATTGATGCACCCATTTTGCAGATGAGGAAACTGAGGCTCACGAGGGCCACCTAGCCGGTAGGTGGCTGGCTGGGCTGGAGCTCAAGCCCAGCATCCCCTTGCCTGTGCCTCTCCCCCTTATTGCAGGTGGGACATCCGAAGCAGAGATACACATGACGTCCACACTGGCAGTGTCCTCCTGTGGGCATGGCTCAGGTTGTGCGCAGTCCCTGACACACCGGCTGTAACTCCACCCGTTTCCCTCCCACTCAGTAAAGCAAATGAGTGAGAATGACATTGTTCCAGGAATAACCTTGAATTGCTCTGATTTATAAAAAAGCAAATTGTAGTCAAACATCACCACTTTGACAATTACCACCGGATTATACGTGAGACGCGTCACACTGGGACTGAGAACAACAGTTCTGGAGAATGAAGGCTGAGTGGTGGGGATGGGGCTGGGTCTGGGTCTGAACGTCAGGCTGAGACGCCTGTGGTTGATGGATTGACGCTGAAGAACCGTAGATTAGCAGGAACAGCAACAACCCGTGTTTCTTAAGGGCTCGCAAGCTTCCAGGCCCTCTCCTGAGCCCTTTCTCTCGCTTATCTCGTTTCACCCTTGTAGGAAACCTGTGAGATAGGTACTACCTTTGCTCCCTTTTACAGGTAAGGAAACTGAGGCTCAGAGGGGTGAAGTTCCTTGTCTAAGAGCACTCACGTGGACCTGGGTGACTTAAAAGAACAAGATCTCAACTGCGAGGCCCGCTACCTATAGCTAGGCATAGAAGGGTGACAGCCCATGCTGGGTGCACCGGGGGCCTGCTGACTACTGTCTCTCTCCACAGGGCAAGGGACATAGGATGACCCCAGCCTGTCCCCTCTTACTGTCTGTGATTCTGTCCCTGCGCCTGGCCGCCGCCTTCGACCCCGCCCCCAGTGCCTGCTCTGCCCTGGCCTCGGGTGTGCTCTACGGGGCCTTCTCGCTGCAGGACCTCTTTCCCACCATCGCCTCGGGCTGCTCCTGGACCCTGGAGAACCCCGACCCCACCAAGTACTCCCTCTACCTGCGCTTCAACCGCCAGGAGCAGGTGTGCGCACACTTTGCCCCCCGCCTGCTGCCCCTGGACCACTACCTGGTCAATTTCACCTGCCTGCGGCCTAGCCCCGAGGAGGCGGGGGCCCAGGCGGAGTCGGAGGTGGGGCGGCCAGAGGAGGAGGAGGCCGAGGCGGCAGCGGGGTTGGAGCTGTGTGGCGGTTCGGGCCCCTTTACCTTCCTGCACTTCGACAAGAACTTCGTGCAGCTGTGCCTGTCGGCTGAGCCCTCGGAGGCCCCGCGCCTGCTGGCGCCTGCGGCCCTGGCCTTCCGCTTTGTCGAGGTCTTGCTCATCAACAACAACAACTCCAGCCAGTTCACCTGTGGTGTGCTCTGCCGCTGGAGTGAGGAGTGTGGCCGCACTGCTGGCAGGGCCTGTGGCTTTGCCCAGCCGGGCTGCAGCTGCCCTGGCGAGGCGGCGGCTGGCTCCACCACCACCACGCCTCCAGGCTCTCCTGCTGCCCACACCCTGTCCAATGCCCTGGTGCCAGGGGGCCCAGCCCCGCCTGCTGAGGCCGATTTGCACTCGGGGAGCAGCAATGATCTATTCACAACCGAGATGAGATATGGTGAGTCTGAGCAGGGCCTGGGTGAGGTGGGGTCTCCGGGGGCTGATGGTGTCCACTGGTGTCCGTCCTGGCAGATCCTGGGCCGTTCGTGTAGTTCACCAATGTCACCTGTGTTTAGCCTTGTTCAGATGTTGGAGTCACCAAAATGGATTGGAGTCAGACCTCACTCTTGAAGAGTTTGCAGTCTGGGTGGATGAATGGGGGGTACAGATCGGATAAGGCAGAGTGATATATAAACCCAGGAGCCGACCCTCAACCTGGGCAGCCAGGGGAGGACCCTGAAGGAAGTGAAGCAGGAACAGAGATCTGAAGGACGTGTGGAAGTGAAATGAGCCAGAGGAGTGGCGAGGGCCTTTCAGGCAGAGGGAGTCGCGTGCACAAAGGCCCAAAGCTGGGAGTGACCCTGACAGGCCCTGGCACTGCAAGTTGACAAGTTTGCTTGGAGGTTGGAGTGGGCAGGGAGCAGGGATACGTTCCTGTTCACACCGATGAGTGCTTTTTGGCAGTGGCCCCAGGGTCAGGGCAGAGGAAGGTGAGGAAGAGTGTGCCTGGGTGACGTGGCCTGAGCTTCCAGGCTGCCTTGGAGGGCTGGGCTGGCTCAGCTCCCAGTGTCCCTCTCTCCCCCCTCTGGGCCCATGTCTTCTGGGACCGAGGCTGCCAGCTGCTAGGAGCTTCCTGCTGACTGGGCAAAAGCTCTGCGAGCCCTCGCGTCCTGCTCCCACTCCCACCCCAGCTCCCTCGGCCATGGCTGCCTTCCGCCAACCCTGCTTCCTACAGCTTCAAGGCCCAAGCACCTCAGCTGGATGCTGTGGGCATGCTGACCAGTGCTGGGCTGGGGACTGGCCAGGAGGCCTGACGAGGCAGAGGGAGGCAGGTCTGGGATCTAGTCTCCTGCTCTGGTACTGACAGGGAGGCCCCTCCCCTCTGTGGGCCTCAGTTTCCCCATTTGGGATAACAGGTACTGGCCTACCCTTGTGAGGATCACAGGGATGGAAGTTGGAAGGGACAGCTGGATTTCACTGAGAGGCAGTGGGTCTTGTGTGAGGGCTGCTGGGGGTGTTGGAGGAGTATGGCCTGTCCCCGTCCTTGCTTTGGAGGCAAGAGCCCTGGAGTTGGGCACTGCCTGTGACTGTTACCTTGAGTGGATCCCTTTATTTTTTGGGAGGAGGCATCAGTTTCTTTGTCTGTAGAATGGGGAGATGTCCCTGAATTGATTAGAGGAGGTAGTTATACCACAGTAGCCTTTCCCAGTGCTTTGGAGGGGGGCCTTCTTGGCCTCCCCGTGAGACATCTGGCATCATGCCCATCCACAGCAAGTGCCCAGTGGCCTTGCTGTGGCCTCTCTCCCAGGCTAGCTTGGCCTCTAACGGCGGTCAATGAAGCCATCCTAGTGACAGCCAGACTGCGGGCAGGTTATGGACCCTGGAGGCTGGCTTGGGATTTAGTGCCTGCAGGAAGAAATTGAGTTTCGCTTCTTTGTCGAACATCGGTGGAGAACGCCAGGCGTATATCAGGAGGTTTATGGCTCTTCCTGCCTGGCCGCCACTGCTTGTGGGGGCCTCTGTGGGGGTCTTCCCCATCGTGCTTAGCTGAGGGCGGGTTCTTTTGTCTGGTTGTCCCTGTGGTCCATCGGCTCAGTGGTCTGCAGTGGATGAAGCAAGGCTCTGCCCTCATGGGCGGGCACCCCCGGGCAGGCTGCCATGTGGAGCGCAGAGCCAGGAGCAGCCAGCTGGGCTTGGCTGAAGCCGGAAGCAAAAGTTGGTTGGTAGCTGGGGTGTCTTCGGGGGTCAGAGAGGGCCGGCGATGGGAAGGGCACCATCATTAGAGCCTCTGCAGGTTCCTCTGGGACTGGAGATGGGTGGAGAGTGGATGCCAGATTATTCCTGGGCACAAGGCCAGGTGTCATCTCTGAGCAGTGAGCCCTGAGCTGGGGCTCCCAGCTGTTTCCCAAGCCTGACCTCTGCTCTTGTCCCTTGTCCTACTTGGCATGTCTCCTGGGATTGCTTTGCAGGGAAGGCCCCTGTAGAGAGTTGGCATGGGGCGATGTGGCATCAGCTGTCATAAGTGGTGTCACATGGCACACTGGTGCCCAGGAGCTGGGCTGGCACAGCCCCTTCCCCTCCCCTGGCAGGCAGGAGGCTCTTCTGCTCTGCCACCTCTTCCCTCTCATCCAGCCCTTGGTGCGAGATGGCGTGAGAGACTCAGTTTGTTCCATGTGTCAGGGTGCGTCTGAGGGTCTGTGACACTGTCTGTGCCTGGTGGCAGCACCACCTTTGCCAAGCCCTTGGCCCTCTCCATACCTCCTCTCATCTCCTCCCCACTGGGCTGCAGGAGAATGGGCTGGCACCTGGAGCTGTCAGATCGAGATGCAGATTCGTGGGATAGTGGTGAACAGGAAGAGTGGGATCCTTGTGCCGGCCCGTCTGCTGGGCGCTAAGGCAGGGGAGCTGTGTTCACCTTCTCTGGGACACCCCTGTGTAGGATCTACAGCAAGGCCAAGCAGGCTGAGCTTTTGTTGGTACCGGAAGAGCAATGGGCCTGTAGACTGGTAGGCATTTACCAGGTGGAGTGCATGGGCCGCCTCAGAGCCGAGTGCATTTGACAAGAGGGTACAGGCGTCTGTTAATTTCACGCAAACTGCCTTTGATAGATCTCTTGTTATTTTTGGTGAGTTGAGCCATAAATTTGTGCCATCTTGCTGCCGCAATCTGTTAAGTGGGGGGAAAGGAAGAACGGGAAGGCAGGCAGGAAGGAGCTTGGTGGAGGACTGGCACGGAGGCTGGCTGAGGCTGGGGCTGGAAGGCGGGTTTCAGACATAGTGCCAGCTGCAGAGCCTGGCTCCTGCGGGCCGGCCCCCAGCCTGCAGTTCCCGCCCACTGCCCCTCCAATCCTGAGCAGGCATCTGCCTCCCCCCAGGGCACTGTCCACCCTTGGCTGCTTGCTGCTGCCTCACCTTTCCCGTCATCCAAGCTCCGTTCTTGAGGTATGGCCATCAGGTGAGCCTGGGGGCTCCTGGGAGGCACACGTGGGTTCCACTCCCCATTGCCACTGCTGCTGTGTGACCTGGACGAGGTGCTGCTCCTCTTGGGGCCTCAGAGCCCTAGTTCTCTATGTATCACTCCTTGATCCAGCCCCCAACGCTGCCCAAACTCCCAGCCTGGTGTTGAAGCCCCACCCTGGACCCAGCTGCCACCTGCTGTCAGCTTTCCCTGGAATTCACTCCTGCCCTTTCACTCGAGGCTCCTCCCTTGGAATGCCCTTTGCCCTTGGTTATCCAGAACTCCCCCATCCTTCTAAGCACAGCTCATGCCCTGTCCCCTCTAGGAAGCTGCCTCTGACCTGCCCAACCCAGTCCTAAGATTGGCCTTTCTCCTCTCAGTGCTCAGGTCCCGCTGCTCTCTCTGGCCAGCCTGTCCTGGTGTCAGGAAGTGGGGCCCACCCTGCCTGTTTGGGGCTTAGACAGCAAGGGATGGGGAGAGCCCGAGCTCATGCAGTGGCATTTCCTGTGCTGTTGGAGTTCTGTGTGCGCTCTCATAGGATGGGGAGTGGGCACGGACTTCCCCGGACCTCTCAGCGGGGACTGAGTCCCAGCCAATCCCTCACGCACGTCTTCACGTCTTTATCAGGGTGGAGTTTGCGCCAGGCCTTGGGCTGACTCTAAGGTCAGAGGTGAACGGGGCATACTTTCTGCCCTCCGATGGGAGAGAGTGACCATTAGTGTTCAGCAGCGGTCAAGGCCACAGACTGATGTTGTCACCCAGTACTGGGTTCAGTTCCTGACCCCACCACTAACTGGCTGTGTGCCTGTGGGCAAGTTACTTCACCCCCATTTCCTCACCTATAAAACGGGGGTAGTGAGAGTTATTCCACAGTGACAGGGAGCACTAAGCGGGAGGACGTGGGCAAGTGCTTAGCTCAGTGCCTGGCACGTGGCAGATTCCTAATAAACAGTTGGGGGATCATCGTAACATCGTGTCATGGGTACGATTTTTGCATGAAGGAGGAGGAAGAGTAAGGGTTGATCAGACCACGGCAGGGAGGAAGGCAGTCTAAAGGTGATTCAGAGTTGGGTTTTGGGGAATGAATAGGAATTCACTAGCCCGTGAAATTTCTCTTTAAATTGAGTCACTTTTTAAATTTAATATATTAAAAAGAAATTTCATGTCATAAGTAGAAAGAGTATCACTTATCTGCAATAGAGGATACCAAAGAAACAACTAAAGTGAAAACAAAGCGACGTTATTAAATTCTAGCTAGATGCTTTTCCTGCCTCTCCATTTGTTAGAAAGAGAAATCAGCACGTGTTGGGGGTGTGTTATGATGTAGGACTGCACAGAGACTTTATCTTTCATGCATTTGAAAGGATTAAGGTGACAACATAACTTTTCATCTAAACTGGGACTCTTGAGGTTGTAAAGGGAAGAAGATGGGTTAATTACATCAGGACAAAGGCACAAACCGGACTGTCCTGGACAAATTGGCAAATAGTCACCCTGATCAAAAGAGCCCTGGGAAGAGCCTGGTTTCCTCAGTCTAGGATCCAGTGTTACTGAATGGACGTCTGTGAGCTGCCCCCAGCCATCCCCCGCCCCGTGCTTTGGGAAAGCCCGCACGAGGAAGGGCTTTCGAGGTAGAGGAAACAGCCTGTGCAAGGGCGTGGAGGTGTGAAATGTGCCGAGTGTAGGAGCTATGAGGAGACTGCGGCTGCTGGATGGTGGCCCTAGTGGAGGGAGATGGGGCCAGGGCTCGGACTGCCATCCCGAGACACCGGGACCTTGTCCTGTCGGCCAAGGGCTTTAGAGCAGCAAGAAACCGGGCGTCGTGTGGTAGGCAGGCTGAATCAGACACAGTCCCTGCTCTCGAGGAGCTTCTGGCCACATGGGGGAGGTGGCAGGGACCCAGCTAGCCCTGGTGGGAGGCTGGGGGGATAGGTCAGCAGCTTGGGCAGGGAGATCACTGGAGGGAGACTGGCATTCTGGCTGCTGGGTACCTGGTCTCCTGGGGATACCCAATTGCATTGGACTGCAGGGGTAGAGCCTGGAGTTTTCAAAAGCCACCTCCCTCTCCCCTGTTGCCTCTGGGGTTCTGATGCATTGTAGGGTACAAGAAGCACTGATGTGGGTGGGGAGCCATAGAGGGACAGGACAGATCAGTTGGTGCTCGCTCAGGGCTCTGGGGCCAGCCTCAGGGAGGAGGCAGAGAGCCCTGGGAAGGGAGGACTGCTTTGTAAATCGCAAGGCTCTCTCTCTGTGGAAGTGGTGATTATTGTGGTTATTTTTAACACATTCCTGACATAGGCTGAGGGGGCAGGACTGCGTGGAGTTGGGGGGCAGGGTCTGTGGAGCACAGTGTAGCAGGTGTCTGTAGTCCTGTGCAAGTGGCAAAGGGCCTGTGCCCACCCTGCCTGCCAGTACCTGGGGTCAGGCAAGGGGGGCCCCTGTGTGGTTGGGGTAGGAGAACCCCCAGGAACATCTGGCCCAGGTTTGCCGAATGCCCGTCTTTCCAGAATCCAGACCCTCTGTGCAAGTGGGGCGCAGGAGATTGAGACCTTCCCTCAGGGCCCACGGGAAGCGTGAGATCAGATACTCATAGCTGTAGCA
Source organism: Lepilemur ruficaudatus (assembly GCA_963574885.1). NCBI lineage: Eukaryota > Metazoa > Chordata > Mammalia > Primates > Lepilemuridae > Lepilemur > Lepilemur ruficaudatus. The sequence goes on along the minus strand of CAUYRT010043341.1, from coordinate 136,725 downwards.
GGAGGTGGCCTGGGGATTAGGCCACAGAAAAGGGGATCACATCTCCAAGCCGCTGTGTGGTCAACCTACGAAGGCTTCCTGGAGGAGGTGGCATCTGACATATGGAAGATTCAGGCAGATTGAGATGGAGGGAAGGGTATTCCAAAGGCAGGGAACAGTACTGGCAGATGCGTGGAGAGAGAGGAGAGCATTTGCCTGTTCGAGGGCTAAAAAAAGGGCTAAGCTCTCCTTTCCGTTGAGAGCTTGTTGTGCTCTGAGCAGTCCGCATCTCTAGTTTCATTTAATTCTCCCAATGAACCTCTGTGGTAGGAAGTGTCATTCTTACTTTCAGCTGAAGAATCTAAAGCTCAGAGAGATGAGGTGACTTGCCCAAGGGCACACAGCAAGATGGTGGCAGAGGTAGGAGTCCAACCCACGTCTGTCTGGCCCGACTCTGTGCCCTTCCCACCAGTCCACATGGCCTTGCAGTGTGCTCGGCCGCCCGCTGGGACGAGGAGGACAGGATTGGACAGGTCAGCAGGGGCCGGAGCGTGCCAGGGTCAGAGGTTTACGCTGTGGCTATAGCAGAGGGGGAGCCGCTGAGGGCTCCTGTGCAGGGGAGTGTGGCTGGGGCCGAGATCCCAGGGGATCACTTTGGAGGCTCTGGAGGAGGCAGGCTCACATGGTGGGGAGGGGAGCAGATACGCCAAGGAACAATTAGTGGCGTGAAAACAGAGTAACGAGGCAAGGATGGCTTTCGTGGGGTGGGTGAGAGACTCTGGGCTCCATGGGAATTAGGGAAGGTGTCTCCAAGGAGCTCCAAGTTGAGTCACGTTTCGTTAGAGCCAGTGCAGTTCAGTGGAGAGGGCATGGCCTGCAGCATCAGGCAGGCCTGGGTTCAAGTCCCACCTCAGTCTCTCTCCACCGTGAGACCTTGGAGCCTCGTTTCTCGTTAGTAAAACAGGGGAAACGAGCCTGGTGAGGGTTAAACGAGGTGATGCAGAGTGTGCGGTGACTGGCACACGGGAGTGGTTTAGCAAATGCTGCCTTTTTCAAAATGGAGCAGTTAAGAGGTCATCAGGTGGTTGGGTGGGGAAGTGTGTCCCAGGCAGCATGTCTGTCTGTGCCCTGGCAGTCCCCTGGGAAAGCTGGCAGAGTGCAGGACTGTAAACATCTGAACCTGGGTCTAGTGAGCACGCTGAGCTCACTGGGAGGGCCACTCAGGATGTCTCGGGGCACTACCACCCTTCTTGTGGCAGTGGGCCCCTTCTCATCCTCTCGGACCCTGCCTGGTTCAGCCTCCTCTCAGGTCTGCCCTGTCTGGGGTCCAGAGCTGGCTGGGGCCTGCGCATGGTATGTGCTGAATAAATGTTTATTTTGGTAGATGATACCTCTGGTCTTATCTGTCTCTTCCCCTTTCAGGGGAGGACTGGCTGTCCCTGGTGTGGGACATAAACTGCTGCCTCTCCTCTGAGGGTGGGTGTGGAAGGCAGTCAGTATAGGGCCTGGCTATGTGGCCTTGGGCTTGTTCCTTTCCCTCTCTGTTCCAGATCAGGAGTCTGGGAGAGGGGCCCAAACACTGGACCTGGGACATGTTCTGATTTTCAAACAGAATGGATTCTAGAAACCACTGACGGCCCCACCTGCCCCCAGCCCCAGTTACATTGCGCGGCTGGCCAGCAAATGGCCGGGAGCAGTTAGTGGGAGGACGTGGGGACCATAGGAAGCAGCGTGAGGCCATGACAAGCAGGCTGGGATGATCTCTCACATGTCCTTGTTTTATGTGCTCACCGGATGCCAGGCTGGTGGATGGGGGTGCCCAGTCGTGGTGATGGGCAATGCCCCAGAACAGGCGCTGTATGAGAGCCTCAGCTGGATGTCACGCTTGCAGGTAGTCTAGATAGAAGGCCCGGGAGCCCTGTCTTGAGCCTGTCTCAGCGGTGCCTTCAGTGTAGTGGGAGTATCAACCCTGTGCTGCTGGCCCTGCTGGGCAGAGCTGATCCCTTGCAGGGATTACAAATGGCCATTTCCAGTGACCCTGTTGAAGGAGAAGCTAGGAACGTGTTCATTGGTGTTTATTTATTGACATTTCTCTGAGATGGGTTCTGTGCTGGCATTTACTAGGGTCAAAGTGATGACTCACATATAGTGTTCCCTCAAGGGGCTCAGGATGGGGAGTTAGGGGCATTTCAGACAGTCAGAAGATGGAACCATCTATGATGAAAGGGCACGTGGAAGACGGGGCAGCCAACTCTGCCTGGGGAGTGGACAACAGAGAAGTCTTCATAGAAGACAGGTCATTTGAGGTGGGTTTTGAAGGTTGAGTAGGAGTTTTCCAGGCAAAAAAGGGGGAGAACAAACAGAGGTTTGAGAGGAGATGATGATCCTGTTTTGGACATGCTGAGTTTGATGCCCAGGAGAGCTGTTCAGAAGGGAGGACATACAGAATTGGAGCACAGGAGAGACCAGGGTTGGCATCAGGGCTTGGGAGCATTGGTTCCCAGGGGGTTGATTAAGCCTTGGGGGTGCGTGTGCAGTGAAAACAGGTCAGAGTGTGGATGCCTGATGTGGGAAGTAGCAGGCAAATAGACCAGTCAGGGAGATGGAGACAGAGTTGCCAGAGAGGTGGGAGGAAACCAGGAGAGTCAGGGAGGAGAGCGTTTCACGGCGGGAAGAGTCAACAGGACCAAATGCTGCCCAGTGGCCAAGTGAGCTGAGGCCGCAAAGTGTCCGTAGGATTAGCAACGAGGAGGGCGTTGACGACTTTGTCAAGAACAGACTCAGCGGAAAGATGTGGGCAGAAGCCAGAGTGCAGTGGCTTCACAGGGGAGGTGACATTTGAGCCAGGAAGTGAGCGGCAGGTGAGAAGCCAGAGTGCCAGCTAAGGACATGCACTGTGTGGGGCCAGCAGAGGGTCTCCGAGAGTGGAGGAGGCCTGGGCCTGGTCCTGGGCTGCTAAGGGGAGAGAGCGCCGAGAGATGCTGATGGGAGTGGGACGGGCGGGTGGAGCCATCCTGGGAAACGGGCAGCAGGGGGACACAGGGCCTGGCGGGGGCTCTGCGGGGAGGAGGGCTGCAGGCAGCCGGGAGTTAGAGTGATGGGGCAACAAGCCAGGGCCCCCCCACTTTCTCTGTGGTTGCTGAGAGAGTGGGCAGAGATGGGCTTGAGGCGAGAGGACAAGGTCCAGCATGGCCACGGCGGGGAATGAGGAAGGCACGGAGCCAAGGAGGGCTGCTGAGAAGCCCTCGGTGCCCGGCGGATGTGGAGCCCCTGAATCTGTCGTGGTGCCAGTTGGCACAGCCGTAGGTTTCTTCAGCAGCCTGGGGGTGGGCGTGGAGAAGTGGCTTGTCGCAAGGCTCCAGGGCTGGGAACGGCTGAGCGGGCGTGGCGGAAAGGCTGGGTGAGGGGCTCGCAGCGCTGGAGGACGTAGCACCCACACCTCCTCCGTTGTCCTGATGGAGGCAGGGTCTGAGGAGTAGCCAGCAGGGATCGCAGATGCTGCTCGAAGGGAGGGGCTGGAGGGTGGTGTGTAGGGGGCAGGAGGGGTGGAGGCTGTGAGGAGAGGGGAGATGGTAAAAATAAACCAGACAGTTACTGACCTCTAGGCATTGACCTATGCCGAGCATGATACTGAGAGCTCCGGGGCTCCTGTCGGGGGCGCCTCGCATTAGTCTTTGAGGCGGGGGGTTGTGATTGTCATTCTCAGAGGATGAAGCTGGATCAGAGAGGCGCAGGGACTTGCCCAAGGCTGCGCAGCGGGTCAGTGTCCACGCCCAGCTGGGCTCCAGGGTTGCCCAACTCCAGGGCTGTTCCGGGGGTCCAGGCTTCAGAGATGGAGAAGTTTCAGGGATGACGTGGATCGGCCCTGGGGCTGGGGGTGGAAGTGGAGGAAAGGCCCCAGGTTGACGAGACCAGGAGCTGGGCTGGGCGACCACCCTTCATGCCTGCTCAGGAAGAGCTTCCTCTCGGACGCAGAGCCCGGGCTGGGCAGCAGGCCCCTTCCAACTCAGAGTGCCCCTCCGGGGCTGGCCTGGCTTCCAGAAACAGGAAAGGCCCTGGGGGTGGGGAGAGAGGAGTACCTTCTAGTCTGGGGACAGCATGGACTGAGCCCTGTCCCCAAATGCTGTTCCAGGCCCACCTGCCCAGCAGCCTCTGTATGGGCACGCCGTCTGCCCACTACTCCCACTACCCTGCTGTGGGAGGGGCCTGGATGGGCTCATGTCTGTGCGGGAGGGGCAGGCTTTGGAAAATGGAAGCCTCCAGGGCTGCTGGGGTTTCCAAGGCCCGGACATGACACATAAATCAAGGTGGCCAAGAGCCTGGTGAGGCCAGAGCTGAGGCAGCCCGGCCCTCTGGAGCACCTGCTGCTCTCCTGGCTGCAGGGGCAGTGGGAGGAGCATCTGCTGGGTGTAAGCACCTGCCCCGGTGCTTGGGTGTCAGAGGACCAGCGTTCTGACCCGTGCCTCCAGGTCACAGTCCAGTGCTGCTTGAGGAGCAGACTCTGGGCCCAGGACTCAGCCCCTGGCCCAGCATGACTTGTGTCCCAGAGACAGGCTTATGGGGGTCACAGCTGCCCAGCTTGGCTCTTTTGTCGGTCCCTAGGAGTCAGTCCTGTGAGCAAAGGAGCCTGGGCTTCGGGCTTACTGAGCTGTGTGCTCTTGGACAAGGCACTTCCCTGTCTGGCCCTCAGTTTCCTCATCTCTAAGCAGAGGTGATGGTCCCTGTGTCCCAGCAACAGGGAAATGGGTGTGGGCAGCGCTGGGTACAGAAGCCTCCCCAGAATGTGTTAACGTGAGTGGCCACCCCCTCCATCTGCCCCTGTCTGGCTGAGGCAAGAGGCAGAAAAGATGGCTGTGAGTCCATGAGCGAGTCCTGTGTAGCCTTCTGAGCCTCAGTTTCCTAATCTGTAAAATGGTGGTGGTGGGCGGGGGCAGGACACGATGCTGTCTCAGCATCACCTGCAGTTGATTCAGTCCCTCGGGCTGAGGGCAAGCAAGGCTGCCCTCTCTGTGCCACTGTGGCAGGACCGAGCTGGCCTTTGCTGAGCCCCTGCCACCACCTCCGTGTTCCAGGTGAGGAGCCGGAAGAGGAACCGAAGGTGAAAACCCAGTGGCCAAGGTCTGCAGATGAGCCTGGGTTATACATGGCGCAGACAGGTAACTCGGGCCCGCCTCCCTTCCTCTGCGGCAGGGCCCGACCGTGTGGTGTCTGGTGGCGTGTGTGCTTGGCGTGTGCCCGTCTGTCTGTGTCCTAGAGCTCAGTCGCGTCTCTCTGCCACTTGAGGCCTGTGGGCAGGGCTGGGTTGTCTCCTGAAGAGCCTGTCGCTGGGATCAGGGTAGGAGGGTCCCTCTGATGCCCGCCCCCACCATGCTGGTGCCCCTATGAGACTGAGTGCTTGGGAGGTGCCCCCTGCCGCCGACGCTGTCCCTCTCTCGTAGGCGACCCAGCGGCTGAGGAGTGGTCCCCGTGGAGCGTGTGTTCCCTGACGTGTGGGCAGGGTCTGCAGGTGCGGACCCGCTCCTGCGTGTCCTCCCCCTATGGGACCCTGTGCAGCGGGCCCCTGCGGGAGACCCGGCCCTGCAACAATTCAGCCACCTGCCCAGGTATGCCCGTCCTCCTCCCCGCCCCGTCTGCCTGCAGGGTTAGGTCCTGCCTGGGACTTGGGCAGATTAATCTTCCACATTGGTTGGTTCCCTTCTCCTTTCATTCAACAAACCTGACTGTCCCCAACACCATGCCAGCTCACCTCCAGGCACTGGGGACACAGATGAATCAGACCAGGGCCCCTACCGCTGGGCTCCGTTCTGGGCACGCCATTCCCCGGATGCCTGCGTCCTGGTAATCGAGGCTCATCTTCTTACCCTCCTCGTCCTCCACGTTCCCTGCACTTGGGCCACACGGCAGCCCTTGCACTTTCCCACCACCCTGCATTTGCTTATTCTTGCCCCATCCCCCCACCTGCAACCTTGGCTATTCAAATCCATCCTGTCCTTTATGATCTAAGACAAATGCCACATTTTTTTAAAATGAAGTCTTCCCTGACCATCTCCTTCTTTCTCTGGGCTCCCCCTCCCCAGGGAGCTTCACTTAGACCCGTAAGCCTTCCTCAGTTGAGCATGTAGTTGTTGAGGAAATGCATGTGCCTGCCTGGGACAGGTGGCGACCTGCGGGGCAGGGCAGCTTCAGCCAGGCCTGCTCCTTGCTCCCCGAAGGGGTGAAGTGGTGCTTAGGCCACGCCAGCTCTTGCCGTGGATTTAGAGTAGGGCCTGCTTGGGGAGGGCTCTTGGTACCTGGGCGTGTGGCAGGAGCTTGCAAAGGACTGGGGCAGAGCTGTGTTCCAGCGTGTGAGCTGATGTGTTGATGTCCATGTAGAGGTTCATGTTTCTTTGTGTGTCCATGCGCTTGGGGCTGGGAGGGGCATGTCTCTTGCCCCAGACCTGCCATGTTGGATTCGGGCTCTGGGTCTGGGGGTGGCATGGGGAGGGGTGGAATGGGGTGGATCTTGGGTCCTTTCCTGGGTTTTCTGTGCCCCCAGGAGAGGAGGACCCCTGGTTCACCTCCTGGGTTGGTCCTAGTCTCCTTGTTCGGATGTCCACAGGGGCTGTCCCGTGGGAGTTGGGGGACCAGAAGGCTGTGTCTTCCACATTGCCTCACAGGGCGGTGTCCCGGGATCCTGGGATATCGCCCTGGCAACAGAACCCAGGACGGAGCCAATAAGGAGCGGCTGCAGAGCTGCGGAGCTCCTGATTGGCGGGCGGATGGGCAGGCACTGGCGGTGATGGGGCCAAGGTGCTGCCCAGCCACCGGCCACGTGCTTCCTTGCAGTGCACGGCGTGTGGGAGGAGTGGGGGTCCTGGAGCCTGTGCTCCCGCAGCTGCGGGCGGGGGTCCCGGAGCCGGATGCGGACCTGCGTGCCCCCCCAGCACGGCGGCAAGGCCTGCGAGGGTCCCGAGCTGCAGACTAAGCTCTGCAGTATGGCAGCCTGCCCGGGTCAGTAGCGCCCATGGGCTTCCAGATGGGCGCTGTCCAGCTGGGTGGGGGTCGGGAGACCCAGGGGAGGCAGTCAGGTCCAGTGTCCTGCCCTGGGGGCCCCATAAACTTTGACCAAGCATGGGGAGACTGGAAAAGTGTACCTGCCAGTTTGGGAGGTGACACCCAGCCCTGACTTGGGTTGGCACGCTGTGACCTTGTCAAAAGGGGGCCACTCTTCCTCTAAGCCCTGGGCTGCCCTTGCTGTCAGTAGCACCTTGGTACCCATGGCCTGCTGGACTGTGACAGGAACACAAGCTAGGCTGAAGTGCCGGCTAAGATCAGAGGCCACCCCTGTAGCCCTTTCCTTAGCCTGAGAGAGCTGGTGCCTTGCTGCTGAGTGGAGAGGAGTCCTGTGTTCCTAGCTGGTGCAGGCAGGCAGGAGGTGGCCCAGGCACCACCCGCTCACTCCAGCCTCCTGCCATAGCCCCCTGCTCCTGTGGGTCTGGCCTGGCTCCAGCAGCCTTCGCAGCCTTCCTGTGGTGCCTGGCCCTCACCCCCCAACCCTGCGGTCACACATCCTGCTCAACAGCCACCCCTGCTTGTGTCTCCCCATGCAGTGGAAGGCCAGTGGCTAGAATGGGGTCCCTGGGGCCCATGTTCCACATCCTGTGCCAACGGGACCCAGCAGCGCAGCCGGAAGTGCAGCATAGCGGGCCCAGCCTGGGCCACGTGCTCGGGTGCCCTCACTGACACCCGGGAGTGTAGCAACGTTGAGTGCCCAGGTGAGTGCTTGGTGCCAGGGTGGCAGGTCGCAGCTCTGGCCCTGGGGATAACTGGGACCACTCACATCCCCCCTCTCCCACAGCTGCTGATGGCAAGTGGGGGCCGTGGAACGCATGGAGCCTGTGCTCCAAGACCTGCGACACAGGCTGGCAGCGCCGCTTCCGCATGTGCCAGGCCACAGGTACACAGGGCTACCCTTGCGAGGGCACCGGTGAGGAGGTGAAGCCCTGCAGTGAGAAGAGGTGTCCAGGTACTTCCCGGGTGACCCTGAGGGCTAGGGGGCCGGCGTGTGGTCCTGGCTGACCCCTCCCCCTGCACCCACAGCCTTCCATGAGATGTGCAGGGATGAGTATGTGATGCTGATGACATGGAAGAAGGCGGCCGCTGGCGAGATCATCTACAACAAGTGCCCCCCGAACGCCTCAGGTTAGGGGCGCGGCCCTCCCTGCAGACCCCACCTGGCCATTCCTGCTGCCCCCTTCTCGGCCCCCAGCCCCTTTGAGCTTCCATCCTGCAGCGTGGAGGAATGTGGGTGTGAGCTCTGTCCCCGTTCCCAGCCCTCCATCCTGTCGCCCTGCAGGGTCTGCCAGCCGCCGCTGTCTCCTCAGTGCCCAGGGTGTGGCGTACTGGGGCCTGCCCAGCTTTGCCCGCTGCATCTCCCACGAGTACCGCTACCTTTATCTGTCAGTGAGTGTGCCCTGCTGGGCGGGGGCACCACAGGATCCGTCCCAGACTCTGCTGGGGGTGGAGGGAGCTTGATTCTCACTCCCACGTGCTTTGGCATATGCTGTGCCCACTTCTGCCTGGCTGTGCCTCTCTCGTCTGGCAAACTCCTACTCATACCTCAACGCCTGACTCTCAGATGTCTTCTTTTATCCCCGGTGCCTACCTCTCTGTTCCTGCAGCGCCCTGAGCTTCTCAGTCACTAGGTGCTTGTCTGTGTGCCCTGCGAGGCTGGGGCCTCCTCGAAGGCAGGGACAAAGTCAGATTTATTTTTGTATCCCTAGTGCTCAGCCTAGTGCCTGTTGTGGGTGAGGGTGGTGTCAGCGAACATGTGTCCATGTTGGTCTGACTGTAACTGGGTATTTGTTGTGCCTTTGCATTTAGAACTTGTGTTTGAGAGAGAGAGAGAGAGAGAGAGAGAGAGAGAGAGAGAGAGAGAGAGAGAGAGTGTGTGTATGTGTGTTTGCGTGCATGCCACATGCTCGTTACACTCCAGAATGTGCGTGACCCCTTTGGGATGGGGAGGTACCCTGTTCCCACACTGTGCTTATCATCTTTTATGTGTACATCTGAGCACTGTTTTTCTCTAGATGTTTCTATTTCAGTCTCTTTTAAAGTATCTTTTGGGATTCTCTCTCTCTTTATGGGTCTCTTTCTTGGACTCTGTCTTCCCACTGAGCCCGTTTGAACATCTCTGACCCTTTCTCCCTCTCTCTCCCCATGGATTCAAGCAGTGGGTGGACTGGAGTGGAATGGGCCAGGGTCTGGTCCCAGCTCCCGACACTTTAGTAACAGCAGCCCCCGTGTCACCTGCAGCTTCGGGAGCACCTGGCCAAGGGGCAGCGCATGCTGGCCGGCGAGGGCATGTCACAGGTGGTACGCAGCCTGCAGGAGCTGCTGGCCCGGCGCACCTACTACAGTGGAGATCTGCTCTTCTCCGTGGACATTCTAAGGAACGTCACTGACACCTTTAAGAGGGCCACCTATGTGCCCTCGGCTGATGATGTGCAGGTACCGTCCTGCGCTGCCAGGAGGAAGAAGGGCCAAGGGTGGAGGCCCAAACCTCAGGGAGAGACTGGGCAGAGTCTGCTGGGAGCAGCAACAGTGGCTGTTCCCTGGGGCTCGGAACCCCTGACACCCATCGCTCTCTCCCCAGCGCTTCTTCCAGGTGGTGAGCTTCATGGTGGATGCAGAGAACAAGGAGAAGTGGGACGACGCTCAGCAGGTGTGGGGCACAGTTTCTGGCTTCTCTCCCCACCCTGCCCTGCCTTGGGCCCTTACACACTCTGTCCCCAGGTGTCCCCTGGCTCTGTGCACCTGCTGCGTGTCGTGGAGGACTTCATTCACCTGGTGGGCGATGCTCTCAAGGCCTTCCAGAGCTCTCTGATTGTCACGGACAATCTGGGTACGAGGAGGCAGGCAGGGAGGGGGTGGCTGGCGGATGTGGCAGAACCCAGACCACCGTCGGTGAGGGGTGGTTTCTGAAGGGTTCTTACTATTTCTCTCTCTCTCTCTTCTGGGCCCTGTCTTTCCCCCATTTAATCCCATATCTGTATCTTTCTCTCCATGTTCTTTCTCTCCTTCATCTCTGTTGTCCGTGTGTGTGTGCCTGTCCCTCCGCCTCTGGGCTTGTACCAACCTCGGTGTCTGCGTCTACCTTCCCTGGTGTGTGTCTCTCCATGTCTGTCTCTTCCCCTGGGTCTGTACCCCTCTGTCTCCATCTTTCTGTCTGTCTCTGGTGCGGTCTGCCCGCCCTCCTCCCACTGCAGTGATCAGCATTCAGCGCGAGCCTGTCTCGGCCGTGTCCAGCGACATCACGTTCCCCATGCGGGGCCGCCGGGGCATGAAGGACTGGGTGCGGCACTCAGAGGACCGCCTCTTCCTACCCAAGGAGGTGCTCAGCCTCTCCTCCCCAGGGAAGCCAGCCGCATCCACTGTCGCGGGCAGCCCTGGCAGGGGGAGGGGCCCAGGAACAGTGGCCCCTGGCCCAGGCCACTCGCACCAGCGCCTGCTCCCGGCTGACCCAGATGAGTCCCCCTACTTCGTGATCGGTGCTGTGCTCTACCGCACCCTTGGCCTCATCCTGCCACCCCCCAGGTGAGTCTCAGGGACGGGTGGGTGGGGCCACGGAGGGTCCTTGTGCTGGCTGAGGAGGGATTGCCTACAGCCTCCTGCACCCTCAGGGACCCCTGGCCGGGCTCTGGACACAGGGGCTTCTCAAAAACATCGGTGCCACTCCCAGAGGCTGTGCCGGTGTCTAGGGGGTGGTAGACTGAGCTCCAGACTTCCCCCACAGTCCTGAGCCCCACTGAGCTAGTCCCTCCTCTGGGCCTTTGCACCCTGGAAGCCCCCGCCACCCCCCCATCCAAAGCAACTTCAGGGTTTCTGACTGGGTCTGGGCACCTGCTGGCAGGAGCTGACCTCAGTACCTGTCTCCCAGGCCCCCGCTGGCCGTCGCGTCCCGAGTGATGACAGTGACAGTGCGGCCCCCCACCCAGCCTCCAGCCGAGCCCCTCATCACAGTGGAGCTCTCCTACATCATCAACGTGAGTGGAGGCCCAGGCAGGGACCCCAGGTGTACCCCAACATGGGTGGCCAAAGTCCTGATGATGGGAAGGTGCTCTGTCCCCTGTGGCGGGCTGAACCTCTGACCTGCGGGAGCTGCTGTGGCCCCCGTGGCGTGGACAGAGGTCAGGTGGTGAGCCTCCACCCTAGACTGCACTCGTGTCTTCTGCTCCCAGGGCACCACGGATCCCCGCTGCGCCAGCTGGGACTACTCTAGAGCGTGAGTTGGGTGGCAGCTCTGGGTGAGGAAGGGTACAGCCCTGTGAACCCTCATCAGAAAGGGTTCTCCCGCCTGGAAGGCAAGAGAGTTCCTTGGTGCCATCCTTGGCCTATGGGGTCGAGAGCACATCCTGGGGCTCCCTGCTGTCACCTCGTGGATGTGGCCTTGCCTTGGATCCCACCTATCCTGGGGCAGTGGCCAGCACCAGGGGTGGGGCCGCAGAACTGGGCTGGTGCTGACTTCATCTCTCCCCACCCAAGAGATGCCAGCTCGGGGGACTGGGACACTGAGAGCTGCCAGACCCTGGAGACACAGGCAGCTCACACCCGCTGCCAGTGCCAGCACCTGTCCACCTTTGCTGTGCTGGCCCAGCCACCCAAGGACCTGGTGAGTGGGAGGGAGGTGTCTGGGCTGGGCAGGGGAGGAGACCTCTGGGCTGCCAGTGACCACTGGTGACAGTGTTGGCAAGCACCTGGGTGATCCCAAGTGTGCATCTGCAGGTGCACTTGTGGGGTTGCATGTGGGTGTCTGTGCCCTGGATGGTGCTCACAGAGATGACATGTGCCTGGGGTGTGTGGCAGTGGCCGATTGCGTGTGTCCGTGCTGGTTGTATGTGGGAGAGCGTGGGTGACTGAGTGTAAGCGTGTATCCACATGGGTGACTGGGTCTGCTCTGCACGCTCGTGCATGCAACAGCGAGAAGGTGTTGCCCTATGGGGTGCCCTGAAGCTGCCCTCTCGCGGTAACCCATTGAATGTGTGCCCATCTCCCCCAGACCCTGGAGCTGGCGGGCTCCCCCTCGGTCCCCCTGGTGATCGGCTGCGCGGTGTCCTGCATGGCGCTGCTCACCCTGCTTGCCATCTATGCCGCCTTCTGGAGGTAGGTTTACCGAGGGGCGGGGTGGGGCAGGAGGTGGCCAGCCACACCAGCTCGGGCAGGGCAGCCAGCGCCTCGGTCTCTGCCTGCTGTGCCCGGTCAGGTTCATAAAGTCTGAACGCTCCATCATCCTGCTGAACTTCTGCCTGTCCATCCTGGCATCCAACATCCTGATTCTCGTGGGCCAGTCCCGGGTGCTGAGCAAGGCAGGTGCAGGCTCCCGGGGGTGCCAGGGGCGAGAGTGGGGAGAAGGGGAGAGGGTGGAGAGCGTGTGCTGGTGGCAGGACGTGTGTTTGCGTGTTGTGTGTCCTTCAGTGCTGGCTGTGTGTACGCCCAAGCCGCACGTGGGGGTGAGGGCGTGTGTGAAATAGTGTGTGTGAGCATACGTGATGGTGTTGGAGAGGGGGTGTGTACTCGAGCGAGGAACGTCTGTATACATCAGTGAACACGTGTGTGAGCTGAGCGCCTGGGTGCGTGTGTGTTGGGCAGGTGGCATTAGGCCTGCTCCGGTCCGCAGGCGCGTGGGAGCCTGAGCAAGGCCTCTTTGCCACCTGCCTGGGGGTGACCTGTGCTGACTGTGCCCCCTCGGCCTTCTCTGCACAGTGCCAGCACCGTGCGTGCCAGGCACAAGGCCCGCCCGGCTGTGACGTGGCAGGTGCTCCTGTCTGTCCCGCTCCCTGCCAGCCCGTCTGTGCGTGGGCGGCCTGCCCACCGCCTCCCTGTATGCCGAGTGCTGTGTGTGTGTCACCAGGCCTGTGTCGTGCTGTGTGTGGGTGCAGGAAGGCGGGGGTGCCTGGCAGGGCTCTGTGGGGGGCGGGGCTCAGGTGGGCGGCCGTGGCAGCGCCCAGCAGCGGGACGTGGGAAGCCTGGCGCCTCCCACCCTGGCGGCTGCTCAGGGCCCCTCCCTCCCGTTCCCTCTCCCTGCAGGGCGTATGCACCATGACGGCTGCCTTCCTGCACTTCTTCTTTCTCTCCTCCTTTTGCTGGGTGCTTACCGAGGCCTGGCAGTCCTACCTGGCTGTCATTGGGCGGATGCGCACCCGCCTCGTTCGCAAGCGCTTCCTCTGCCTGGGCTGGGGTGAGCAGGGCCAGTGCTGGACTCTGCCGCTGGGCCTTGGCGGGCAGGGGCAAAGAGAGAGGTTCAGCTTTGGCCCGGGCCCAGCTCTCTGGGTGCTGGGGTCAGCTGGGCTGGGAGTCTGGGAGATCGAGGGGGCCCTGAAGACCAGCAGCCGTCTCACTCTGGCGCCCCCGCTCCCCCAGGTCTGCCTGCCCTGGTGGTGGCCGTGTCTGTCGGCTTTACCCGAACCAAAGGATACGGTACATCCAGCTAGTACGTGGGCCTCCCGTGGTGGGCAGTGGGGGTCAGGGGACTGGACTGGGCATCAGGCCTTCTCGGGCTGAAGTCCTGGCCCACGCCTGTTGAGGGTCTTTGGGCAAATTCCTCCCCATCTCTGAGCCTCAGTTCCCCTGACTATAAAAGAGTGTGCTAGAATATCCTGTTAGCTCAGGGTTCAGCCTTGTTTCATCCCCATGGTAGCCCTAGGGGCTGGGCCTGATGTTCTTGACCTTTGTTGGAGGGGAAACTGAGGTTCAGCAAGAGCCAGGGGCTCCCTCCCACCCTGTCTGGGCTTGGACTCCATCCGTGATGTGGGCACGGTGGCCTGGGGGGACTGAGGGGTGGGGTTGGAGGGTGGTGAGGGAGCCTGAGTGTCTGACACCCCTTTCCTCCCCTTGCCCCAGCTGCTGGCTCTCCCTGGAGGGCGGCCTGCTCTACGCCTTTGTGGGCCCCGCAGCTGTCATAGTCCTGGTATGTGCCCCTTTCGGCATCCTGGGAGGGCCGTGGCCCCGGAGGGTCATCCTGTCCGTCCCTCTACCGCCTCCCTGCACTCTAGCTCCCACCTGGGGGTTTCCCGCCAGGAGCGCACCTGGTGACCCTGTCTCCCCCTCCACACCACTGGGCCCACAGGTGAACATGCTCATCGGAATCATCGTCTTCAACAAGCTCATGGCACGTGATGGCATCTCCGACAAATCCAAGAAGCAGAGGGCCGGGTAAGGGGAGGGCCTCTGCCACTCGGCCTTTCTGGAAATGGTGCAGGGAGGAGGGGCCTTGGGTGTTCTCAGGGCTCGAAGATATGACCGGAGCTCCCCAACCTTGGTGCATCAAGGTTGCAGGCACGGTGGGCACCCGGGGTGCCCCTCACCCACCCTAACCCAGCTCTTTCTCTCTCGTCTGCCCTCCCCCTCCCACCCCACTCGGGGCTCACTCTGCCCCATCTCCCGGCTTCCCATGTGTTTCCCCCCTTCTCCCGTGTCTGTGCCGCCCCCGAGGTCGGAGCGGTGCCCCTGGGCCAGCCTGCTCCTCCCCTGCTCAGCGTGTGGAGCGGTCCCCAGCCCCCTGCTCAGCTCAGCCTCGGCCAGGAACGCCATGTTAGTCGTGCCCCCTGGGGGGTGGTGGGGGTGGGCGGGGCAAAGGAATTGGGGGGGCAGTACCCACGGTGGGGGGAGGAGGGATGTCAGCCCAGTGCCCTGGAAAGCTTGCCCTGCCACCCAACTGCACGCACTGTCAGGGCCCGGTGATAAGGTGGCAGAGGGCAGTGGGGAGTGAATGTCTGTGCCTCGCGGAGGTGCTGGGTTCCTTCGCCCACCCTTTGCTCCCGCCCTGCCCCCACTCCCGGCTAATGTTCTATCCTGGCACAGCCCCACACCCCAACCTACCGAGGCTCATAGAATCATAGGCCCTTAGAATTTTTGAGCTATAGAACCTTAGAATTAGAATGATAGGATCTTAGAATAAGACAATCAGAAGCTAAGAATGTTAGAATGAGTGAATCATAGAGTCTTATCATCTGTCATAGAATCTGAGACTTAGCATTTTAGAGACATTGAATCTCAAAATCAATTGGAAACAGAGAATCATGGAGGTAGAGAATTATTTCGCTGAAACCTCTGCCCCAGCAGTTGAGAATCTTAAAGTCCTAGCTATGCAAGAGTAAAACGAATCCACAAGGGCGTTAGGCCCAACCGCACACTCAGGGCTGGAAATCCATCTGAGCCTCCCTGACCAGTGAGGTCCAGCTTTATCTTGCACACCTCCACGGTCAGGGAGCTCACCACCCCTGCAAAGCTCGCTCTTGCTTGGGCTGCCATCTGCCTCTCTGACCCGGGCTGTCTGACCCAGCAGTTGAAAGCTTGGGCTCTGGAGTCAGCCAAGCTGGGTTTGTGTCCCAGCTCTGCCTCTCCCTGCCCAGCTGGGCACACTCCAGTTGCCTCATCTGTAAATTGGGATAATAATCCCATGCCTGTTCCCACGCTTGTTTAGTGGAGTTGTTTTGATCACGATTTGAAATAATGTATGTAAAGTGTTCAGTGTAGGGCCTGGTAGAGAATTGGTGGGTAATCAATGGTAGCTCTTATTACTGTGATTATACTGTGATTAGACCCTCTCTTGGTCTTGGCTCTGCCTCCGGGGGCTTCAGAGACCACTATGTCAGCCCCCCTGCCAGGCTGAACAGCCCTGAGCCATTCTTCCCAGGACAGGTCTTGGCCCCCTGCCCACCTCTCTGCCTTGGCCTCTCCCGCTGTCCCTGCAGCACGCTGCCACCCTCTGCCTTGTCTGGAGCTGTGCCCGACTCTCCCACCGGGGGTGTTTGTGAGGCAGAGTGGGCTGGCTGTGGCACCTGGCCCAGGAGGGCAGCTCTGCCCTGCTGTCCCTTGTGCAGGGTAGCAGGTGGGGGAGGGGTGGGGCCAGCCTGGATGCTGGGGCCCATCTGCCTTTTTCCTCTGCCCTCCCCTGGCAAGGAGGCCAGGGGTGTGTGGGTTTGGCCGTGACCCCAGCTTTTGGCCCCAGCTATGATGCTTTTGCCAGGGCTCTGAGTAGCCACTGGGAGCCTGACACGTCCTCCGTGGGGACCTGGGGGGAAAGAGCCTCTGCTTCACTGGTCCTGGCACCCCCCGTCTTCTCCCCAGGGATCTGTGCTCTGTGATGTCCCTCGTGTGCTCTGCCTGTTTAATCTTTCTGTCGGGGTGTCTCCGTCTGTCTCGTGCTCTCTCTCAGTGTGGCTGTTGTCTGTCTGTGTCCCTCTTCCTCCCCTCCCAGCCTACCAGCCCAGCCTGTGCATTCTTTAAATGCTCCCCAGGTGATTCTGTACAAACTGGGGCTGAAACTCACAGCTTCTGCCTCTGCCTACTCCTTTCTGCTCCCACCGTCCCTTTCCACCTTCTCTGTCTCTGTCCAGATGTGGCCTTTGTATCTGGCTGGTCTCACTGTGTTGGTGTCCCCCTCCCCTGCTCCTGGTCCCTGCTCTGGCGCCACCGTTCTCTGCTCTCTCTGTTCTCTGTCTCTCTGGCTCTGGCTCCTCAGCCCCTCTCTGCTTGGGGACATTGCTGAGGTCCTGGGGTTTGGGGCCCTCCCAGTCTTGGGCCCAGGCTCAGGCCACCCTGTCCCCTGGAGTGTCACCCTGAGGGACCCTCTGTCGCTGTCCCCCTCAGGGCCTCACTCTGGAGCTCCTGCGTGGTGCTGCCCCTGCTGGCACTCACCTGGATGTCTGCCGTCCTGGCCATGACAGACCGCCGCTCCGTCCTCTTCCAGGCCCTCTTTGCCGTCTTCAACTCTGCGCAGGGCTTTGTCATCACCGCTGTGCACTGCTTCCTGCGCCGAGAGGTGGGCCTGGCCGCTCCCTCCCTACCCGCCCACCACACCCTGCCAGGCCTCTGGCTTCTCTCACTGTGGGGAGAATTGAGGCCCCGACCAGGGTTCTTCAGGTCTCAGCTGGGCCCAACTGCACCCCAGCGTTGTCCTTGGCCTCCTGGGCCTCCTTCCTTCCCCTCTGACCCAGCCTGGGCATCGTCACCGTCCCCTGGGCTGGATGCACTTCTTTCCTTCCACACCTGCCAGGGTGTCTGGGGTGGGAGGCACAACCAGCTGTGGTCAGGCGCCCTGTGGTGGCCTCGGGCCCAGCAGGTGCCCCCTGCCCCCAGGTCCAGGATGTGGTGAAGTGCCAGATGGGCGTGTGTCGGGCTGATGAGAGTGAAGACTCCCCTGACTCATGCAAGAATGGGCAGCTGCAGATCCTGGTGAGTGAGGAGGCCTTTGCAGGGCACAGGTGGATTCTGGGTGCCTCCTGGTCCTCCCATCCTAGGAAGCCACTCACCATCCCATCCATGGCAGGGAGGGTCCGGAGACCGGCTTCGATTCACATTCAGCCACCAACACCTGGGTGGCATTTGGGCACATTCTTCCCCCATTCAGTTTCCCCACCTGGCAGGTGGGAGTGGAGCAGACCATGTTCAGGCTCTGTGGGGCAGTGTGCTAGGCAGTGTGCTGGACAGTGTGCCGGGGGCGAAACCTCTGGCAGGCAGAGTGAGCAGGGCTGGGTAGGGAGGGGCTTGGGCCCCCTCCCACCCTGATACATCGATCCCCCCTCTGCCCTCCTGCTCTCTCCCTCTCCGCCTATAGTCAGACTTTGAAAAGGACGTGGATCTGGCTTGTCAAACAGGTGAGCTGCCGGGGCAGAGCTGAGCATGGCCCCAGGGTGGGCAGGAGGGGAAGCCCTTCGGAGGTCTGGCTGCTGGCATCCAGCTCTGGAGTCTCACAGCCCTGAGTTGGACCAAGGCTGTGCATGCTACATGCCGTACGCCGCTGGGCAAACGGCTTACCTCTCTGAGCCTCAGTTCACACACGTGGAAAGGAGAGAATACTGTCCTCCCAGGGCAGGTGGGAGGCTTAGGGGCTCACATGACTTAGGGGACATCGGTACTTAGTAGGACCCTGGGCACATAGTGGCTGTTACATTGTTACCAGAATCTCTTTTCAGTTCTGTCCCCTGGGGAGGTGCTGCCCAGGGAAGGGGAGGAGCAGGGCCCATTGACAGCCTTGGGGCTGTGGGGTCAGAGGTCAGGACGTGCCCCAGGACCCTGGGAGCTGAGCCTTGCCTCCATTTCTTGCCCTGTCTCACTGCGGTTTTTATTAACCCCTCTTGTGTGCGGGAAAGTACCAGCCACCAGCCGTCTCTCCAGGACTCAGTTTCCTTTCCTGTCCGAGCTCAGGGTCTTGGTACCTACCCAGCCCGGGCAAGGGCCTGTGGGGGCTCCTCCTCCTCAGGACTCACCCCCGCCCTCCCACTCCTGCCCCCAGTGCTGTTCAAGGAGGTCAACACTTGCAACCCGTCCACCATCACGGGCACACTGTCCCGCCTGTCCCTGGACGAGGACGAGGAGCCCAAGTCCTGCCTCGTGGGGCCTGAGGGTGGCCTCAGCTTCTCGCCGCTGCCTGGGAATATCCTGGTGCCCATGGCGGCCTCGCCAGGGCTGGGGGAGCCGCCACCCCCCCAGGAGGCCAACCCCGTGTACATGTGCGGGGAGGGTGGCCTGCGGCAGCTGGACCTCACATGGCTGCGGCCCACCGAGCCGGGCTCTGAGGGGGACTACATGGTGCTGCCCCGGCGGACTTTGAGCCTGCAGCCTGGCGGTGGGGGCGGAGGGGGTGAGGATGCCCCAAGGGCCCGGCCTGAGGGGACGCCCCGGCGGGCTGCCAAGACACTGGCCCACCCTGAAGGCTACCCCAGCTTCCTGTCCGTGGAGCATTCGGGCCTGGGGCTGGGCCCTGCCTACGGATCGCTACAGAACCCCTATGGGATGACCTTCCAACCGCCACCGCCGACACCCAGCGCCCGCCAAGTGCCTGAGCCGGGGGAGCGCAGCCGGACCATGCCCCGCACGGTGCCCGGCTCTACCATGAAGCTGGGCTCCCTGGAGGTGAGGGGCTGTGGGGCGTGGGGAAGGGGGAGGTCTGCCTACTGTGTGCCGGAGACTGCGTCTGAGTCATGGGCTGC
Organism: Lepilemur ruficaudatus; assembly: GCA_963574885.1. NCBI lineage: Eukaryota > Metazoa > Chordata > Mammalia > Primates > Lepilemuridae > Lepilemur > Lepilemur ruficaudatus. The sequence goes on along the minus strand of CAUYRT010043341.1, from coordinate 117,775 downwards.
AGCTGGGAGGGGACAGCCGTCAACCTCCCCAGACAGAGCCGCACCTTCGCTAGTGCGCACACTGTGTGTTTCTCCCTCTGCTGACGGGGGCTCCGCGGTGTCCCCCCCCCCCCCCCCCGTGAGCTTGGACTTCACGCACTGAGCGTGCAGCTCTCCACTCATGCTCGCTCGAGTGCCGGGAAGCCGCGTGAGAGGAGCTGAGCCGGGGCCGCAGATCTGGGGTCCAGTGTGGACGCTCAGTTTCCTCAGTGTAAAGTGGAGATAATGTAGTTGTCTTTGTGTAGGTTTTTTTTGAGACAGGGTCTTACTTTGTCGGGCAGAGTGCAGTGGTGTCATTATAGCCTCAGGCTCCCGAGTAGCTGCGACTACAGGCATGCGCCACCACAACCGGCTAATTTTTTCCAGTTTTAGTAGAGATGGGGTCCTGCTCTTGCTCAGGCTGGTCTCAAAGTCCTGGCCTCAAGCGATCCTCCTGCCTTGGCCTCCCAGAGTGCTAGGATTATGCAATAGAGCCACTGCGCCTGGCCGATTTTTGTTGTTTTGAGGACTGACTGAGTGATGTAAAGCATTTATCTCTGTGTGGAGCAAGCAGGAAGCACCAGGTAGTTGGAAATGGCCGCTGTTATTCCTGAAATGAGCCCAGGTGCTGCCCGCAGACCTGTGGTGACCGCCCCTCTCTTCCCGAGAAAACGGGACCCTCTGTGTCCCTGCTCACATACCTTCTGCGGGTGCTTCACCTTCCCTCTGGCCTCCTAAAGCCTCCTCCCTGCACAGGATCACTAGGAACAAGCAGGTGGTTGTGGCCCGCCGTAGAACTCTAAAACATTCTAGAACTCTAGTTGGAGGGATGAAGGGTGTGTGGATAAGGAAAGGTCAGGCGTCATGGCTCGGACATGATTGGCTGCTCATGTTTGGCCTGAGAAACCTGCTCCCTATCCAGCGCACAAAGAAAATTAAGTTAGCAGCCAGAGGCCTCATAAGTTTAGTTTTTCTCCCAAAATGTGTCTTGAACATTTGAGGCCCGCTCCTGCCACAGATGGCAGAACAGGAAGGCGTAACAAAGACAAAACACTCGGAGAGGGGTACCTGCAGCGTCCTGGCAGGTTTTGTTCTGTGGGCACCTGCCTCTTGGGCCACTCAGGAGGGGCCGGCACTGGGTTCCTCATGGGGGATGTCACAGTAAGCATGGAGGCATTTTGAGGGGTCAGGGATGACATCCAGAATTCTGGGGTGGGCAACCCTGATGGGTGGTGGCACGGGTTTGGGTGGGGAATTACAAGGCGATTGGTTTGGGCGCGAGCTGTGTGTTCGGTGCCTGGGGGGCTTCAGGCAAGGAGAGGGGTCCCGCTGCCTCCAGGAAGAGGAGTGAGGATGGGGAGGGGGAGGACACACGTGTGCGTGGGGAGGGGCAGGAGAAGGTGCCAGGGCGGAGCGTGAGGGCCTGGTGTTAGAAAAGCCAGGAGGGCGGAGGGGAGTGAGCAAACAGCAAGAGGAAGGCCAGGGGAAGGGTGTCATGGGCCGGTGGCGTGAGTGTGCCCACCAGGCCTGGGACTTGGGAGACCTAGATTGTGGTCTTAGCGTCTCCTGTGAGAGCCATGGGGCAAATCCCTTCCTTTCCCTGGGCCTCAGTTTCCCCATCGTAACTTGGGAAAGTTGGCCTTGGTCCCGTAATCTTCCCAGTGCCAATATTGTAAGACCCTCAGGCTTCTCCTCTAGTGCCACTAGGTGCTGCTTAAGCTTGCTGGGGCCTTGAAGGTAGCCTGGGGCACACGAGGGCCAGGAGAGGCAGGAAGGGCAGAGAGCCCTGGGCAGCAGGGCCTGGTCTGGCAGGTAAAGGGGTAAGGTGGGATCGTAGGAAGGTTTCTGAAAGCCTCACTCCCTGCGTTTGCAGGACGAGCGGAGGGGTCCAGGGAGGGGAGGCTGTGCCTGGCAGAGAGAACGGGGCTGGCAGGATGGAGGGGTGGAACGCAGGGCCCGGCTCTGCGACTCCATGTGGGCACCCACGTCCCTGCCACCATGGAGGTCTGCACCATGACATTTACCCGTGTGCGTCAGTGTGCGTGCATTGAGGCCCGCAAAGCTGCCCCAAGAGGATTCCCAGCCCCCGGGGCTGGGTTGGGGCACTGGGTGTCCGGTCTCTAAAGCCCCCGCATGTGGTAAAAATCTTTCTTCCCCTTTACTGCCTCCCTGTTGCTCCGTCAGCGAAAGAAGTTACGGTATTCAGACCTGGACTTTGAGGTAAGTGTTGCGTGTGCTCTGGGGAGTGGGACATCTGTCTGTGGCGTCTGTCCCTGGAGTGGCTTCTCCTAAAAGTAGGGCGCTCCCTGTTGCAGAGCCTGACCCCAGGACCCCACGCCCGTTGGTTGGCGGGATCTTGCCGCTGCACCCCCCTTGCCCAAGCCCTCAGCTCTGCGGTGCAGAGAGAGTCGGTCTCATCCCAGGGGGCCCGGGGTGCTGAGTGCCTGGGGCAGGGGGGTTCGTGGTGCTGTCCCAGGGGAGCACCCTCTGACGCCCTGTGGCTCCTAGAAGGTGATGCACACCCGGAAACGGCACTCAGAACTCTACCACGAGCTCAACCAGAAGTTCCACACTTTCGACCGCTACCGCAGCCAGTCCACGGCCAAGGTGAGGACTCCTCCCGTGGCTGCCCCTGTCCCGCAGCTCAGGGCCTGACCTGGTGCAGTGGCCCCTGGGGTTGGACCCTGACCCGTAGCCCCCATTGCAGAGGGAGAAGCGGTGGAGTGTGTCCTCGGGTGGGGCGGCCGAACGGAGCGTGTGCAGCGTAAGTCCCCCTGGGCCGAGCGGGGTGCGGTGGGCTCTGAGGGACTCACTCCCTCCCTGCCCTGCTCCCCTGCCTGGGCAACCTCAGCCTGCCTCACCAAGGGCCTACCCCGCAGCATGGCAGCAATTCTGGGGCTGCTCAGCGGGTGGGGAAGACACTGTAGAGAGTCCACCAGTGTCCGGAGGGAGGGCGGGCAGGCAGGAGACATGCCCCAGGGGCCGCTCAGCACGGGAGCCCGCTCCAGAGCCTGGCAGATCTGTGTCTGAATGCTGCTTTGATGCCTGATTGCTCTGTAGCTTTGGGCTGTACTGGCCCTCTGTGGGCCTCAGTTTGCTGTTCTGTGCAATGGGTGAGAGCGTGTCGGCCATCTCCACGGGCTCTTCCTGCTCCCTCCACAGGAGAAGCCCAGCCCTGGGGAGCGTCCTGGCCTGACCCAACATCGGCGACATCAGAGCTGGAGCACTTTCAAATCTATGACACTGGGCTCACTGCCCCCTAAGCCCCGAGAGCGGCTGGCTCTGCACCGGGCCGCAGCCTGGGAGCCCACAGAACCACCAGACGGCGACTTCCAGACTGAGGTGTGAGTGCCACACTGGACTGCCCACCGCATATAAATATATATATCTCTCTATTTTCACACTCCACTTTGGAACCACCCAGGAGCCAGCGCCCCCTCCCCTCTCCTGAGGGCTGGGCAGGGAGGCACCGTGGACTCGGCCAGGCTGGGGGAGCCAGACACGGCGTGGCCTGGGGGCCCAGGGCCCTTCCTTGTTTCTCAGAGGCCCCTCAGCCGCAGGAGCCCCATCTTCACCCCAGCCTGTCTGTCCCTGTCCTGGGCTGGGGAGGGGGGAGGGGAACTTTGCTGGGAATAAACTTCACTCTGTGGACTTTGCTGCTGAGCTGTTCACTTCCCCCGGGCGAAGGCCCAGGCCTGGGGCTCCGGCTTGTTTCCGCCATCTTGGTTCACCTGGCTTAGCCTCGTCAGATCATGTGGTGGGGCCCGGCCAGCCCTGACTGGGATGGAGCTGCCCAGGCTCTGATGCCGTCTTTGTCCCTGACTGCCTGGGTGACCTTGCACACATCCCTTCCCCAGCCTGGGCAGGGGTAAGCACATTGGTAATGTGGGATGTGACCCCTTGCCGGTGGCCTTCCCCTGTGGCGGTGGTGGACACGGCTGCCATTCACGGGGGCATGGGGACCACTTCCTCCTCTGAAATGGGAATGGTAACAGCGCCTACCTCATGGGGTTGTCACGAGGATGAAACAAATCCATATAGGCGCAGCTCTGAGCAAGCACCTGCCACAGGATAAGCCCTGTAAGGATTAGCTGTTATCACCTAGCACCTGGTCTCAGGCCACGCTCTGTGCTGGGAGCTTCAAACACAGGCCCCTGGCCCCTCACAAGCACTGTGTTGGGAGGTTTTAAGTTGCCCGTTTCATGGTTAGGAAAATGAGGCCGGACATGGGGCATGCCTTGCTCAAGGCCACAGTCAGCGGCAGAGCTGGGATTTTAAACCCAGGCTTGGTGGAGGTGGAGCTTCAGCACAGCTGCGTGGGACTTGACCTTCACGGCCACAGGGAGCTGGGTTGTGGTGCAGACTCGGGTGTCAGGTGGGGCCAGGACTCCCAGTGTGTGTGGGGTACAGGAGCCGGGCTGGTGTGGTGCTAGGAGGCAGGGGTCAGAGGCTCGTGCTGGGTCACGTTCTTTGCATGTCTGAGTGAGTGGATCCCTGCTTGGTTCCTGGGCACAGGATCAGCACATGGAAATGTCTTGCAGTGTGTCCCTTGGCTCTTCTGTGGTCAGGCAGCAACTGGAGCAGGGCCACAGGTAGCAGGGCCACAGGTCCCTGCTCACCTGGTCATTTAGCAATATGGGCACCTCTAGGCTCCTTTCCAGGGACTCTGGGACACAAACCCAGGCCCTTGGAGGGCTGAGGGAGGGGCAGGCGCTGTAGCAGTCTGGGCGTGGTAGTGGAAAAAGGGATTGATGGCCTCCCTGTGAGGGCTGGAGGAGGGGTGGCGGCCCCTTCAGAGCTGTGCAGGCCTTGGCACGGGCTTTCTTTCAGTCTCATTCGAATTCTGCCCGCTGTGAGACCCGTCAGAGGAGGTGTGTGGGCAGAGTCCACTCAGCACTGTGCTCCTAGGCCCTCGGATCTCTGGGTGCTCCTCTGCCTCCCTCCCTCAGCCCCACCCTGACAGCCCCGGTGCTTCAGTGGACAAAGCGCTCACTCAGGCACCACCTCAACTGATTCTTCAAGGTAGATACCGTGACTCCCCCATTTTACAGATGAGGAAATCAAGGCTCAGAGAGGGGCCATGACTTTCCCAAACTCCCACAGCTTGTAAGTGACTATCTTGGGGCTTGTGGCTGGGAGTGGCAGAGTCCAGGACCAGCCAGCTCAGGCACAAGGGAGCTTTGTTCACCCAGGAGTGCACGCTGCAGCAAGGACAGTGGTGGGTGTGTGTGGCTGGACTTGGGTGATGGGACCCAGGGTCAGAGTGCCACCAGATGTTCTGGCTTGCTCTGCAGTGTGTGTCGGCTTCATTCTTTAAGGCAGGCTTCCCCATCCCCCTGGGCCTGCTGGGCGTCCTCTTTGCAGCTCCCATCACTCAACTTTGCCCTCAGAGGGGAAGAAACATCTTTCCTGAATTCTAATTAGAAAACCCCCAAGGAAGGAACAGCTCTGATTGGCCCCAGGCAGAGGGGTTGGGTACTGTGATCGGCAGTCCCTGCAGGACCCATGGGGAGAGGGAGAGGAAGCAGGTCTCCAAAAAAGGGGGGCCTGTTCCTAGGAGAGGGTTCACACAAAGCCCCCTTCCCTGACCTTGTGCCAGCAAACCGCACCCCACGTCCTGGGCCACCTGCCTTTCCCTGTGCTCCTGCCTCTCTCCTTCCCGGCCCTGGGCTCTGGTGGCCTCCACCTCTGGGGCTCCCTGGGCCTAGGTGTGATGTGCATGTGCCTCCCCTCTTGTCATCTCTTGCTTTGCATCTGGTTTGCGGAGGAAGTTTAGTATTCATCTTGTTGATTCGTTCAAACAACAACCACAGCTGCCAGCAGAGGCTCCTGACAGCTTTGAGACCCGCCACTTAGCTTTCCTGGGGTGGGGGCTGTGCCCCTTGCCACCCCTCAGTCTCTGTTACCCCAGGCACTGACTTACTGTGTGACCTTGGACAGATCACAGGACCCAGTCTGACTTGGGTTTCCATATCTGTAAAATGGGTTGGCCTGATAGCCCTTCCATTTGGTCTAATATCTAACAACCTGTCATTTCTTTCCTGGACTCAAGTTTCTCACCTCATTGCTCCTCTCCTTACTTTCTCTGGCTCCAGGCCACTGCCCTCCTTAGACACCTTCCGTGGGTCCTAGAATTAGCCCGGAATGCAAGGCCCTTGGCAACCTGGCCCTCGCCTCCCGCTCTTGGCCCAACCCTCTCACCCCCATGCCTGTGCACACACCATTCCTTCTGCCTGGAACTCCCTCCTGCTCAAACAGGCAAACTCTCCTTCATCCTTGCAGAGCCAGCCCAAGTAGCCCGTCTGCGATGCTGTCCCTGAACTTCCTGGCCCTGCAGGCAGCACCCACTGGGCCCCCGTAGCCCTTGGCATGCACTGTCACTACTGCAATGATCACACAGAATTGCTGTCATCTGTGTAAGCCTCATTTGGGTTTGTGCACTCAGCTGAGGCCCACATGAAACAGACATCAGTGGGTCTTTACTGAGTCAAGGATGGAATGCACAAATCTCTCAGCATTGGTTTCTTCATCTGCAAAATGGGTTAATGATAATCCCTACCTGGTCTTCCTCACTGGGCATCTGGAGCATGACTCGAGATGATTCATGGGGGGCACTTTGCAAGTGTTATCTACTTCTCCCAAGGATGTTCCTTCCTGGACCTCAGGTCATCCCAGGACCCCAAAAGGGAAGCCAGTCCTGGCTGCTGTCCAGGGTGCTGAAAGGGACTTGTCTTCTCCTGAAAGGTGAGAAGACAAGACTGAGGCCCACCCAAGCTCAGCTGCAGCCCAGCCTTGCCTTCCAGACCCTGGTGGGGTCATGAGTGAGCAGACCGTCCCTACCTTCATGGGACCAGACCCTGGGGGAAGACTCTGGGGGGCGGGTGTACAATAAAAATACGATATAAACTACATATGTAATTTACAATTTTTCTAGTAGCCATTTTTTACAAGCTTAAAAAGGTGAAATTAATTTTAATAATATATTTAGCCCACTATACTAAAAATGATCATTTCAACATACAATCAATATAAAAAATTACCCAGATATTTTACATTCTTTTCTCGTACTAAGTCTTTGAAATCTAGTGTGCGTTTTACACGTACGGCACGTCCCGGTTCAGTCTCACCACAGCCCAAGTGCTCAGCAGCCCCCTTGCTGGACAGCACAGCTTTAGGCGGAACAGCAGCAGCGGGCCAGGACAAGTCAACTCGGTGCCCTCTGCGGAAAGGGAGTACATCACGGTGACCTGCCTTGCTGGGTCATGGAGAGTGTTCAAGCAGGTGACGCAGGGAAAGTTCCCACACAGTGCCAGCATGAAGGGGGTCCTAAGTCCGGAATCTAGATATTCTGAGGGTACAGGTGGGCAGGGAGGGGATGCCGGGGAAGCCGGCAAAAGTCCTGAGACCTGTGGGCTGGGGTCAGGCCCACTGCAGCAGGGCTGGGGGGAAGCGTGCCCCTGCCCCACAGCCTGTCTCCTTCCCTCCCACCTGCGGTCCCAGCCCCTCGAGAAGGGAAGCACGTTGAGGCTGGCACTGGAACAGACACTTTAAAACTCAATTGGGTTTAATTCACTTCCATTAAGCACCAATTAAAAGGCAATTAGGTGGCCTGAGGGAGGACCTGGGTGTGGGATGCTGCTGACTTCTGCTTCTCTGGTCTCATTTCCCTCCCGGCTTCCTCGTGCCCACCCTGGCAGCTCCCGGCGTCCCCCAGTTGGGGTTTTGCTAGGTCCAGTCCCCAGCACCCTCCATATTTCTCTCTCCACTCCTCCAAGGCCAGCAAGTGAGCCGGGACAAGTCCAGGAAGACCATCCCCAACCCTCTCAAGCCCTGAAAACACATGCCGAGTGCGCAGGGCAGAGGAGACTCCATTGAGGGTTTTGGCCTTTAAGACTAATGGGAAGCCAAGGAAGGGTGTTGGACAGGGGACTGCCATGCTAAGATTTACTCATTACCAGGATTCCTCTGGGTGGATGGGAATGGACTGGCAGGGGGGACATTGAAGAGTGAGGGTGGATGCAGAGAGCCAGGGAGGAGGTTGTCCACAGGGAGGGGACTTTAAGGACAGGGTGCTGCGCAGCAGGGCCAGAGTCCACGTGTGTGCGGTGGGCAGGACTGCCAGCCCCTGGTGTGGGCTGGGCACGGGAGAGGAGCCAAGGATGATACTTGGGCTTCTGTCCCACATACCTGCCTGGATGACCACACCATTGGTCATCCTATGCCATAGGGGCATAGAAAGAGGACCGACTTTGGAGGAGACCATCATGAATTTGGCCTTGGGCATTGTCTTAGTCTGTTTTGTGTTGCTATAACAGAATGTAGGAGGCTGGGCAATTTATAAAGAACAGAGATTTATTTCTTACAGTTCTAGATGCTGGGAAGTCCAAGGTCAAGGGGCCTGCATCTGGTGAGGGCCTTGTCACTGCATCCTCTTACGGCAGAAGGCAAAAGGGCAAGAGAGCACAAGAGACTGAATGCACAGCCTCAAGCCCTTTTATAATCAGCATTAATCCATTCGTGAGGGTGGAGCCCTCATGACCTAAACACCTCCCATCAGGCCCCACCTCCCAACACTGTTCCATCGGGGATCCAGTTTCCAACATGTGCATCTGGGGAGACACATGCAAACCATAGCAGGCATCCTAACTTTGACATGATCAAGGGGAGACATCAAGGAGAAGGTAGTGGGTAGACACAGGGCTGGACCCCAGGGCTAGGCTAGAGTCATTGACACGGCAGGAAGCCGTGGAGTTGGGTGGAGTTGGGTTGTGGAGTGGGTGGGAGGTGAAGAAATGCAGGCCGTGTAGACAATTCTTGACTTGAAGCTTTGAAAGGGGGAGGGAATGCTCAGGCCTACTGTAGTCTCTGTAGTGAATTAGCTGGAGAGGACAGTAGAAGGTCTCCAGGAAGGGAAAGACGGTCCTTACCTCCTCCCCAAGATCCTACATGATGACAGACCAAAAATAACAGCCGTACCGCCCTGGAGGCAGGGTCCTGAGACCCAGTAATGGACATCATCGCAGAGATTGACTCTGCTCGTTTGCTGGGCTGCAGGCCAGGCACAGTTCCTGGAGGTGGGACAGGAGGGTGCGGGGGGTGGGGACCTTTTGGGAGGAGAGAAGTCGACTCCACGGGGAAGATGGAGATTCAGGAACAGTACCCAGGCCCCTGCAGCCCTCGCCCTGCTCCTCCAGAGCAGGCAGAAACAGGTGAACCTTTCCCCCCTGGCCTCAGCTTCCCACTGGGCTTGCTCTAGGCTGGTATGTCCCCATCTCCTGTGGTGGCACAGCATAGCCCCAGCCATCAATCCAAGTGTCCCTAGAGTCAACCAAGAAAGTCAATATTTAATTTGGGCACCATGTTAATGCCATCGATCGCCAGCTGCCCCCACCCTTCCTCAGGCTCATTTGTCACTTCCCACTCGCTGGGGGTGGGGCGGGGTGCTGGAACCCGGTGGAGGCGGAACTCAGCCTGACGGGGCTTGGGAAGGCTGGCCTGCCTGTGGGGGTGCCACCCTGGGCCACCAGCTTCCCCTTCCCCCTGAGAATCTCTGATCTGCTTGTCTGAGTTTCCTGAGCCCCACCCTGACGAGGGCGGTGAGGTAAGGAGGGGAGGTCAGCTTCTCTCCCAGACAAGGACTGAGTCTAGTTCCCTTTGGGGCCCCTACACAGAGCAGGTGCAGCTGGGGGCTGAATGGGTGAGGGGAGGCTGGAACCTGTGGAACATGCCGTTGTGAGAGAGAAGTGACAGCAAATACTGAGACCCAGCTTATGCCCAGGACCCGGTCAGTGTCTGTGTGATGCTATGGAACCCACACACGGCCCCTGAGCTGAGGGTCCATCTCTAGACCCTAGAGAAGAGCTTGGGGGGAGCGTTGAGCTTAGAGGCTTAGGCCCCAGCTGGGCAGAGAAAGGGAGGCTGGGGGAAGGGCAGGGCCCACTTCCAGGCTGGGCTGGGTCTCAGTTTCCGCTGTTTGCTCTGGTCAGCTCTGTGGATCCGGGGATCCGGGTAGGGCAGGTGGGCTGTGCCCTCAGCATTGCTCCCAGCCAGGCCCACCACCCTCAGGAAGGGAATAAGGTCTGCTTTAGGGGCCAGGCTTGGGCTCCCGCTGCAACTTTATCCCCAACTTGCTGAGTGACCTTGGGCAAATTAAGTAACCTCTCCGAGCCTTAGATGCCTCCTCTGAGAGGTCTCTGAGGCTTTGGTCACTTTGTACAGTTTTGAGAGGGTCAAGGATGGGCAGGGGCAAGCCTTCTTGGTCCAAGGGGGTGTCCCCAGAGTTCTCACATTGAGCAGCTGCCAAACCTGGCGTGGCCTTGAGAATCTGCCAAAATGCTACTGTCTTTTTCCTGCCTGCGGGGCCGCTTGCTACGGGTCAGGCCTGGGCCACAGAGGCCTCATTATCGCAAGCCCACAAACCATGACCATGTCACTGAGGGGACGTCAGGCAAGCCCTGCCATCTAGCACTGGGTGACCCAAGGCAGTGGGTCCAGCTTGGGACACCAGCAAGGCAGTAACGACACATGTGCACACACACGCACACACAGAGAGAAATTCTGCTTCAAGGAACTTAACCTGAATTTTGCAATTGAGAATCCAAAGGGAAGCTGTTTTCATTTCAGCATGCGTGCAAGTGTTGTGCTTCGTGGATTAGTATTATTTCTATTGTGAATTATGGGATGCCAGACTCTTTACAATGGGCAGAGCATGCAAATGTCTTAATCTGGCCCAGATGACTGTCATCCTGAGCCACCCAACGACTCCTCAGCAGCCTTGCTGAGCCACTCTGAGCCACCGAGTCAAGCCTCGAGCCAGGAGAACTTGGTCATTTATTTATTCAGTAAACGTTTGATGCCAACGCTGTGCTGGGCCTCGGGCTGGGCACCGACCACATAGAAGTGAGAAAGACAGTCTGTGAGCAGGACGCCAAGGTGGAGGAGCTGGGGAAAGGGATGGATTTTGTCTCCAGGGGCCTCCCGTTGCTCTTTGACTAAAGTGAAGGCGCCTCACTGTGACCCAGCTTGCTCTGGCCCTGCGCACTGCTCCAGGCCTCCTGCGCCCTCTCCCTCACGGACCCAGCTCCAGCTGGGGCCTCCTGTCTGCTCCTCCAGCCCCAAGGCCTTTGCATTTGCTGTCCCCTCCCCTTGAAAGTCTTTTCCCTGGCTCTCTGCTTTGCTATTTCTCCTGATCTGAACTTACATCATCTGTTTTCTGTTCACTGTCTGTCTCCCCCACTGGACTGTGAGCCCCTGAAGGCAGAACAGGTCATACTCATGTACATACTGCTGCCTGGCACAGGACAGGAACTTACTAGATACCACTGAAGGAATGAGGGAACATTGGGAGGCGGGTGTCCAGGAAGCAGTTAGAACTGCAGGTCTGGGCCTCAGCAGTGCCCTGAGGCAGGCAGACTGTGTCTGGGTCTGTGCCTCTGGTGGTGTGGGGTGGGGAGGGCATTGCAGGCGCAGGCCTGGGAAGGGGAGAGCCCCATAGGACACCAGCCGCCGGGCATGCATATTGCAGAAGGTTCATTCCTTGAATATTAACTCGCTGCTGGACTGGCATCTCTGACTGCTGCTGAAGTTTTTGCTGTCAGAGCCAGTGGTTGACTGGGTATGGGGGTTGGGAGGACAGAGCAGCCAGAAGGCTATATACACTTTCGTGTGAGAGTGTCACGTGCAGTTATTTAGACAGGGGCTTGCTCCCAGGTGGCCATGCATGGGTGCTACATGTGCAGCTCAATATCTGAGCATGCTCTGCCCTTAGCTGGCCTGCGGTGCACACAGGTGAACTGTGTTTTACCTGCCATCAGTTACTTCCAAGCTCACTGAGGGAAGAAAGGGCCCTTAGAGACCATTGAGTTACACTCCCCTCATTGTACAGAGAGGAAAACTGAGGCCCAGAAAGGAGAGGCTGCTTGAGGTCACACCATGTTTCCATGGAGGATCAGAGCTAAAGCCCAGTGAACAGTGAGCATTTATTGAGAGCCTATGGTATACCTAGCTCTATGCTGGGCACCGAGGACTCGCTGTACTAGAGGAGAAGCCCACGTCTAGGAAACTGGGCTTGGGGAAGAGGGAGACAGATCTGGGCGTGAGCTCCAGAGCAGGAGGGGTCTCCCCTGCCTTTGGGAGGGTGTCAGGGAAACACGTGCACTGCGCTCTGAAGACTAACTAAAAGCTCAGCAGGCAGAGAAAGGGGAAGGGGCACTCCAGGCAGAAGGTGCCACGTAAGCAAAGGCACAAGGCATGAAACAACCTGGCAAGTTTGGGGAATGGCAAACAGCACGGTTCAGCTGGAGAGGAATGGGCAGGAGGACGGGCTGCAGAGATGAGGAGGGAGGCGGGCTCTGATCACGGTGGGTCTTGTGGGCCACGTGGGCCACGGTAGGGGTGTGGAATTTAATCTGAGGGCTATGGGGGGACCACTAAAGCAGATTTGGTTTTAGAAGGATCTGTAGCTATAGAGGAAAAGTGAATTCAACAAACACATTTTGAGCACTTACTATGTGCCAGGCACCATGCCGGGTCCTGAGGAAACAACTCTGAATGAGGCACACACAGTCTCAGCTCTGTACTGTACTAGGGCTACACAGAGACAGGTGTAGCAGGTAGGAACCTTGGCACATAAACAAGAAATATCCTGTTGTTATATTCTCTTTAAACCAACTGCAATCTGACTCACTCTAAACCCTTTCCTACAAGTTGGCAGAAAATTTCATCGCAACCATTACTGGGGCCCCCTGCCACCTCCTCCATAGGCTTGACAAGGATCTGCTGGTCCCACCTGCACCTCGGCACGGAGGAGGTGCCCCCATCTTTGGCCTACATTAGTCACACAGAAATGCCCATTGTCCTAGTAGTCTATGTGGTCTCTTGAGGTTCAGTGGCTCTGTTGTTCCCCTGCTACTTTGGGGCACTGAGGCTCGTACCCTAGTGTCTGGGCACCATCCATCCCCACAGCTCCCGGCGCCTGTCAGGGGAGGCGATGCTGGCTACAGGGTCCCCACTTCTGCAGCTAATTTCTGTCTCTCCTTTCTCTTCTGTCTCTCTCTCCTCTTCTCCCCATCCCTTGGGAACACCGAGCACAGCTGCTTCCAGAAGGTTAACTTTTCCAAAAGTCAGGATGAGCCTTCAGACTTCAAGCAGCTTTTGTGTTCAGCTTGCACGGTCCCCGAGGCTACGGAAATCAAAGGGCTTGGCTACCACTTGCAAGTGGGAGGGGAGAATATGGGGGAGCAAAGCAATTAATATCTCAATCGTCTGCCACTAGAGTGAACGGGCCACCAGAGCCCCAGGCAGGGACGGCTCTGAGAGGAGCAGGTATGTACTGCGGGCTGTGGGAACTCAGATGAGGGGCACCTAACTCACACTGGGGATCAGGAGAGGCCCCCCAAGAGGGGAGTTTGGACCAGACTAAGCCCTGAACACAGCAAGGATTAGGCCAGGCAGAGCATTCCCAGAAAACAAAGGGACAAGGAGCTTTTAATTGCCCTGTGCAGATGGAATGTGGGGAGACACCATGAGAGCTACTAGGGCTGAGGGAGGTGAAGAGCCTGAGTCCCCAGTCCAGGTTTGGCATTTATGTGGACCATGGGAAGCCACTGAAAGATTCTAATCAAAAAGTGTCACAACCGGATTCCTGTTTAGAAACACCACTTGGCTATGAAGAATGGGTGGAGGAGAGGGTAAAATCCGAAGAGGTGGCAGGTGCCACAGGGATCAGTAGCTGGGATGGACAGAAGACAGGTCCCAGAGACAACCGGGAGGAAGGAGGGAAGGGACAGGGCCTGGAGCTGTGGGGAAGAGGGGAGGACAGACGTTAGAATGACTCCCGTTTCTATCTGGGCCAATCCCAGAGATGGAGCCGACTGGGCAGGATGGTGGCGTGTTTGGGCGCCGGGGACATTTAGGGAGAGGAAGGAGTCCCGGTGCAGAGGACTCCCCCTCCGCACCCCGCGATTCCCAAGCTTCCCACTAGGTGGAGGGCTGGAGCCGAGAGACCGGGCTCGCTTCCCCTCTCCGCCCCTCACCCCTAGGCCTGGATTTGGGCCTTCGAAAACCCCGCGTCCCTGAACTCGCCACGGAGCTCTTGTGTTTTGGACCATCAGCTGCCCCACTCCCCAGGACTGTGGCCTCAGCCTCCAGGACTCAGCGGTGGGGTATCATCCTAGAGATCTCTGCCCAGGTGCCTCCCTCCGTGTGCCCCTCCAAGTGCCCTGGTGCCTCGCTGTATACGTGCCAGTGTACACAGGGCTGTTTCCAGGCTCGGGGCTGCCTCAGACTCCAGCTTCCAAGACTGCCCGGCTCCATCAGATACGTCCTGCAGCTTAGAGGTTTCCCGTCCATGGCGCCACCATCCTCCACCCCCGACGCTCCCCTTCTCCCCGACCCCTACACAGGGTGTGTGTGTCCCAGTCCTCTCACGCCTGTGCCAGCCCCCAGAGGGAGGCTGCCCTGCATCTAGGCCTCTCTGGACCTACAGGTTGACCAGGGCTGCGTGGGGCCGGCTGGCGGGCGGGGGCCTAGAGTGGAGCCACGGGTGTAGCCCCGGGCGGGGCCACATGGGGGCGTGGCCAGAATTGTTGGCGGGGCAGGGGCGGGATCTCCTAAATCTGGCAGCTTCCTCCTCCTGCCGCCCTAGCCAGCTTTGTAGCTCCGGCCCCGCCCGCCCGGCTCTCCAGTCCAATGGGCAGACAGTGCGGCCTTCGGGAGGCTCCTGGTCCCACTTACAGAGATCGTTTCTTGGGAGGCCGCGCCCAGTCCTCTGGAACTGCCAGGCTTTGCGGGGAGGGGACCAGGGGGACGCGTTCTCTGGGCCTGCGCCACACCCCCTGCGCAGATGATGACACCCACCCGACACGTGCTTCCATCCTGTTCTAGGTGGACAGCTGGAGGGCCTGGGGCTTGGGCCCGGAGAGGGAGGAGCTGGTCAGGCGCTCGCGCCCCGCGAGGCCCCCCTTCCCTGCCCGTCTGCTCTCAGGCCTGGAGCGGGCTCTAAAAATAGACGGAGGCGCCTGAACGTGCCCACCCAGGAGGAGGTCAGGGAGGCCTGAGTCACTGTCAGGAGGGCGATGGCCACCCCCCGCCCTCCGCCGCATCCAGGAGCTAAGGACGCCCTGATGGCCGGGCATTACTCTGACTCCGCTGGCCGGACTCTGCGCTCTTGGCCGTGCCATGCCTCTCTCCCAGGCAGGGCGAGCGGTAGCAGCCACAGCCGGGAAGGATTAGGAGTTCTTGGGCCTGATTTATTTGGTTGTTTTTGTGTGTCTGGCGGCGGCGCCCCCGCCTGGCGGGACCGTCACGTCTGCACCTGCCCTTCCCTCCCGCCCAAGCTCAAGGGACTACTGTTCTAGACTTCAGGGTGGGGACCCCGGCTCCGAGCAGCGCAAAGTCCCAACTTGGATCTTAGAGGTTCTGTAGAGGTTCCCATTCTACAGATGAGAAAACTGAGTTCCAAGGGCGGAAGAGGCCCATCACACAGCAGAGTGTGCTGTGATAGCCTTGGGTTCAAATCCCAGGTCTGCCTCTTGGCAGGCCACCTGCTTAACTTCTTAGGGCCTGTTTCCTGCTATAAAGTGCCCAAGTTAAGACTGACACCCAGGTTTATGACTCAGCCACCCGTCAAATGGGAATAATGATCCATACACAGGATTGTCCTGAGGATTAAAAGAATTTTCTAAAAAGCAGTGGTGGCATATTGGGAGTTACACACACCTGGCTTCAATCCCAGTTCAGCAAGTTACCAACTCTGATAGCTATTTTTCTCCCCTTCCAGATGTACAGAGGAGGATTAATGGATGGGGTGTGGTGAGTTCCTCTCCCCCAGGGGCTCAGCTAGGGTGGTGTGGGGGCTGGTCACAGGGGCACCTGGATGAATGTGGAACACCTGGTAAACTGAGGCGTGTTCCAGCCTGAGGAGGGGAGGTGGGGTGGCATCCTGGGCCTCACACAGACCTGGCTCACCTCACCCCCTTCCCCATCCTGAGGAGTGGACATATTTGGGTCATTACAGGTTTAAGTCCCTCAGACGTGAGGAACTGAGGAGGCTTAGGCGTCCCTAGGTTCAGCCTTCCCTTGTTGCCTTAGGGCAGGAGCCTCCTAAAGCCAAACAACGCATCAAGGCAGACCCTGGCCTTGAACCCAAGCCCCAGCCCCAGGCTCTTTCCCCCCACCTGTGCTCTTTTGTTTTGAATGGCAGGAGCTGACGAATACTCCAGTTGGCTTTCTTTCTTTCTTTACATATTATGAATATTATTTAGGCATGGAATAACTGCATGGAAAAACCTATCTTACATCTGTCAGAAATGTTATTGATCTCATAAAGCTACATGGAATGAGCTATGCAAATCGTGAAGGGGGTTAGGGGAAACGTCGGAGATGAACGAGGATGTGAGTTGCAGGGCGCGAGTCCCTGGTGAATTATAAGCCCACTCTGATAATAATAAATTAGTGACAACACGTCTGAGCATTTACTACGGGCTTGGCTAAGTCTCATGCATTATCTCATTTAATCCTCACAGCAGTTCCATGTGGCTAGGTGTTGTTATTATCACCCCATTTTATAGATAGGGGAACCACGCCTCAGAGAGGTGAAGGAATTTGTCTAAGAGAACAAAGCCAGCAAGTAACAGAGCCGGGATCAAACCTTGTCTGACCTCTGATTTTATTTTCTGCCTTGGTGAAAGAGTTGGAGTTTCACCCTGAACGTTCTCTTCTCCTGCCCCACCCTCTCAGCACCCCCTTTCTAGCCAGGTCGGTGAAAGCCTCCCCCGCCCAGCCTTGGCCCTGCTGGGAGGAGACAGGTCTGGGCTGCAGCCAAAGTTTCTCTCCACCCAGAGATTCCAGGATTCGAAGAATTTACGAGTCCAACTGTCTGAGGCTCTTGCATGCAAAGAAAGAATCTGGGAGTCCCTGAATACTCTCCTCGTCACCAAGCCTCAGCCAGGAGACTCCTCGGTTTGCACTTCACGGAGAGGAGTCTGTCCGCAGAAGGAGCCGGCCCCCTCTTTCATTCATGCAGCAAATATTTATAAAGCACTTAGTATCTTAGTCTCTGTCACCGGCTCCGGGAAGAAAATGGTAGCACAAGCAGTTCCTTCTGTGCCTTACAGTTTAACAAGGCACAGAGACACCCAAACAAATCAATACTTGATTATATCCCTCCCTCCCCCAAGCTTTTGCTCAGATCTACCTCCTGGGGGGGCTGTTCCCAATTGCCTTCCCCACCCCCAAGTGAAGACAGTCTCAAAACTAAATGTTGTGGGGAGGGAGGAGGGACGCCAGCCAACAACAGCAGACTGTGTGTGTGGTGGTGAGGGTTATGCACTCTCAGTGTGGTGGGGTGGGGGGGTTACACACTGTCGCTGTATGTCCGGAATAGCCAGCATTCATTGAGTTCCAGGAACCATGCTCTGCACTTTATATGCATCATCACAAGTAACCCTACAGCATCCTTGTAAGGAGGGACAAGTCTGTTTTATCAACAAAGAAACTGAGGCTCATCCCAGGAAGTGAAATAATTTGTCAAAAGTCACATAGCTAGTAAGTAGTAGAGGTGGGATTTGAACCCAGTTATCCTGGGGCTGAAGCTTCTACCCTTAGCCACTATGCTGAGCTCGTATTTGATATTTAGGTGAAGAAAGTAAAGCCCAGAGGAGCCTAGGGATTGGCTCAAGGTCACACAGCACAGCAAGGCTGACTTGCATTGGTTGGTAGCCAAAGGGATCTTGCATAAGGGTGTACAAAGTGTGCCACCAGGGTCTTGGGAGGTCAACTCTTGCCCCGAAAGGCTGGGATCATTGGGGTGGGACAGGGCCTAGAGGAAGGCTAGGGGCCAGGCCAGCCTGGGGTTCCTCATTGCTGCCTCTGTGCCAACCCTCACCCCTGCTCCAGGAGTCCCTGTGCCCCAGCAGATGTAGGCTCTCTCCCACTGCCCTCCTGTGCTGGTCTGAGATGTCATCTCTGGGCCGGGTGAGGTGGCTCATGCCTGTAATCCTAACACTCTGGGATGCCAAGGTGGGAGGATACCTTGAGGTCGGGAGTTAGAGACCAGCCTGAGCAAGAGCAAGACCCTTGTCTCTACTAAAAATAGAAAAAATTAGCTGGGCATGGTGGCGTGCACCTGTAGTCCCAGCTACTCGGGAGGCTGAGGCAGAAGGATTGCTTGAGCCCAGGAGTTTGAGGTTGCTGTGAGCTAGGCTGACGCCATGGCACTCCAGCGACACTCTGTCTCAAAAAAAAGAGGAAGAGATGTCATCTCTGTGCCCTGCTCTATACAGGCCTTAGGAGGTAGCCAGCAGACAGAAGAAGAGGAAGTTTTAGTCCTTTGCCCTCTGGTGGCTTCTTCTGTCTGAGGAGGGGGAAAGTTGCCTGGGTCGGGGATCCTGGTGCTGGTAAGAATTGACGAGCGATCGCTAGGTGCTGGCACCACAGAGGGGCCTTCCCTTTGTCATCCTTTCCTTTAATCCTTTCAGCAACCCTAAGTGGTAGGAATCACCACTATCTCTGCTTTCAGAGGGAAGGTTCAGTGATATTCCAAGTTAAGGCAAGTGGGACATTTGGCAACATCCTTGGCTTCTACCCTCTAGATGCTGATGGTAACCCCTCCCATTATGACAATCAAAAATGTCTCCAGACACTGCCAAATGTCCCTTGGGGGTAAAACTGCACCCCATTAAGACCGCTGGGGCAATCAGGCAATTTCATTAAAAAAAAATTTTTTTTAGACAGAGTCTTGCTCTGCTGTCTGGATCAGAGTGCAGTGGCATCATCGTAGCTCACAGCAACCTCAAACTCCTGGGCTCAAGCAATCCTCCTGCCTCTGCCTCCCGAGTAACTGGGAATAGAGGTGTGTGCCACTGTGCCTGGATAATATTTTTCTATTTTTAGTAGAGACGGGGTCTTGCTCTTGCTCAGGTTGGTCTTGCACTCCTGAGTGATCCTCCCGCCTCGGCCTCTCAGAGGATTACAGGCATGAGCCACCACGCCCGGCCTGAAAGTTTCCTTTAGATGTTTAACACACCAGGCTAGGAGGGTTAGGCTGGGATCCCACACCTTACTTCCTGGTGCAGTGGGGGCTGGGGCCAAGGTCCCACAGTGAGTAGAGGTGAGACTGGAATCCAGGGCTTCATGCCTGCCACCACTCTATGAGCCCCTCAGAATAGGTGAGCGGGGGGCCCAGGATACCTGGAGCGCCTCTTTCCCATAGCATCCACCTGCCCTGGCCATTGCCACGTCCACAGCAGTGCCCATCAGGGTCTGGGCTCACCTCTCCAGAAGCTCCAGGGTGGTCAAATCTAGCATGTGCCTGGTAACGTGAGCTACTTGAAGTAGGACACCCTGCCTGGGGCTGGGTGGCTGGTGAAAATTGCTAGGGCCCCGGGCATCCGAGAGGAGCTCTCCATGGCCCTGCAGGGGAGATGGGGCGTTAGCAGAGAGGAGCACTGGCCCTCCCACTAGGACCATAAAGCTGCCAGCCAGAAGTGAAAGATGGGCTCCCTGCCACGGGGACGCGGACAGCCGTGGCGACTTGGAGGTGGGGTGGCAGGGCTGATTTAGGGCAAGAGAGGGAGTGGGAGAGAGTGAAAGACAGAGAGAGGCAGAGATACAGAGTCAGAGAGACGGAGACCAGACCCAGAAACAGAGACATGGACAGAGAGATACGCACAGAGAGATAGAGACAGAGTGAGGAGAGATAGACACAGAAGCAGAGGGATGGTGACAGCGAAGTCAGAGGTAAAGAGAGACAGGGACATAAAGATGAGACCAAGACACAAAGAGACAGAGATGCAGAGTTAGAGACCCAGATGCAAAAACAGAGGGAACCAGAGACCCAGGTGCGACAGAGCTGGGGAAAGGGCTGAACAGGGGCGTAGAGGAGGAACGAGAACCAGAGAGGCTTTACATGGACGCAGAGGAAAGAGGACAGAGACAGTGAGAGAGACGGCTGGGAGTCACACGGAGACAGGACAGAGGCACCCAGAGAGACCCTGGTCCTCTGGTCTCAGTTTCTCCTCTATGATCCAGGAGCAGCAGGGTGTGTCTGCACACGTGCACGTTCAGTGTGTGCTGATGGCACACTGCCTGCAGGAGGTTCCGAGAGCTTGGACGGGGCTCGCGTGCATGTCCCCACTCATTCATTCATGGGCGCCTGGCAGGTGCCAGGCTCAGCTGTGGGGCAGTAGTGACGATGGAAGTGATGGGTCACTCGTGGAGTCTTCATGCTTATTAGTGGAGAAAGACAACAAACAAATACCCAAGCTATGCAGAGATTTAAAACAGGGTCGTGTGAGCGACTGGGGACTCCTTTAATCTGGTGGTAGGGGAAGGCCAGTCTGAGGATCTGACGTAGGAGGTGACACCTGGGTATCAAGGAGCCAGCCTGGCAAAGACTAGGGACAAATCCTTCCCCGTAGAGGGAAGAGTTGGTGCACAGCCTCAAGAGGAAAACCAGCTTGGAGCATTCAGGGCTGAGAAAGGACGTGAGGGAGCCACGGATTTTGGAGCGAGGTGGCTGGACAGGAAGGCAGAGGCCAGACCACGAAGGACTGGGCAAGGCCAAAGGAAAGACTCTGAGGTTTACAGAGAACTGGAAGATGGAAGCAAGAGAGTGAAACCAACTGATACAGGTTGGGAAAGGTCTCCCTGGGAGCCAGGCGGGAACTAAGGGTGGTGGACCCCAAGGCGGCAGGCGCATCAGCTGGGAGGCTCTCACCACAGTGCAGGCAGAAGGTGACGGTGGCTCGGGCGAGGGTGGTCGCAGTGGAGGGGGAGAGAAGTGGATGGATGTGGGCTGTATTTTGGGGGTAGCAGTGACAGGGTGAGATGGGGGTGGGAGAGGAAAGGAAGCAGCCAAGCTTAGGTTTTTGGTCTGATAATCTGAATGAATTACGGTGGCATTTGCCAGGATGAGGAACAGGGCGGTACAGATCTGTGTAGAGTAATCAATCATGTGTGGTATGTCCGTGTGCATGTGTGCACGCACACCCGTGTGCCTATGTGCATGTGGGGGTTCCAGTCTGCTGTGCAAGCCTAAGACAGTCAGACCACCTCTGCTTGGATGCATGGGGCTCCTGGGCCTGTCCTGGGACAATGGCTCTTCACCCTCTCCCAGCCCCTGGGGCCGCTCCTGCCAGATGGGGATCCCCTGTGTTCTGCTGGGGTAGCGGGAGGCCCTTCAGGCACTGTCAACATCTGTGCATACTACCCCAGGCAGCCCTGGTAGCCCCACCCGGCAGCGGCAGGCAGGCTCCAGGGCAGCTGGTGGCGATTAGCAGCATTGATTACCTTGCGGCGCTGCCATCTGGGGTGAGGGCACTGAGCCCAGCCCCACGGGATGCCCAGCTTGCTGACATACGGGGCTTTCTGGGGCTGAATGCCCCAGAACATGTAAACAGCTACATGTTGTATATGTGTCTGTGTGTCACTGTGTGCATGTCTGTGTGGCCACCTGTGTCTGTGTGCACACATGTATGGGCTGTAGAAATGCAGGCTTCCCTGCTTGCCTATGAGTAATTATGCCTGTGGGTACATGTCTGTGTTTCTATGTGTATGCTTGTCTGCTCATGCCTGTTTGTACACACATGTGTCTGTACGTGCACTTTCAAATACATGCAGTGCTGTATGCATGCATTCTGAAAATTATGCACCTGTGTTTGGGTATGTCCAGGGATATATTTCTGTGGGGTCATCTAGGATCATATACATGTCTTTGTGTACCTGTTTATGTGGATGTATATCATGTATGTACACATGTCTGTGTGTAAATGTGTTTAGAGTCAGTGTGTTTCTGTGTGAACACGAGTATATACACATGTGCTGTCTGCACACACAAGCGACATGAGGGAACGAACACACCTGACTGCATGTTTCTGGATCTGTGTGCTTACCCGGCAGAGGGAGGAAGGGCCATGAGCACATTTCTGGACTGTGTCTATGGCAGTGTATCCAGGACTAGGGTTATCCCAGGCTTGGCTGTTGTTGTGAGCACCCGTAGGTGCTACAGGAAGGCATCTGGACTCTCCCTCCTCAGGTTCCTCCACTCCTGCCTTGGGCTGCTCTGGCCCAGCCACCCACCCCTGCCTGGGGTACAAGTGCGGGAGGGTGGGAGTTGCCATGACGGCGCATGGTTAGGAGTCTAGGCCAGCTGGGTGTGATGCCCGCTCTGTGTCTACTCGCTGTGTGACCCTGGGCACGCTGTGTCATTCCTGTGTTCCATGTCTCCCCATGTGTAAGATGGGGGTAAGAATAGAATCCTGTCTCGTAGCATTATTGTGAAGATTAAAGGAGTTAGTTAGCACATGTGAAGCTCTTAGAACAGAGCCTGATCTCTATGTGCTTCCTATTTTTCCCAGATGCCCGCCACTGAGGCAGCACCCTTACGGGCAGGCAGCTGTGCCTGCCACCACCCCTCAGTCCTCTCCGGCCACCCCTCAGTCCTCAGCTCGCAAGGAGCCCCGCCCCTCCACTTCCTGCCTGCTGACTCAGCACTTCCCAGGCCCAGCCACCGCTGCCACCGCCACATCTGGGCCCGGCTCCTCTCAGGGACCACAGTGGGGCGCCTCCATGGCTGGTTGGGGTTTCCACTGACTCAGCGGCTCTGGGTCAGGAGGCGGGAAATCCCAGGCCCTCCCTCCCTCCACGCCTGGTGCCCGGGTTAGACGGGGCCACTGGGCCACAACATGGTGCTTCCACAGGAAGCCCAATCAAGGCACTTCAGTTGCTCCCCCTTCAACTCCCACAGCTCAAGGGCCTCTTCCTCAAGGGGTCCTCAGCCTTGGTGCCAAGAAATTTGTTTGCAGCCTCCAGGGGGAGACCCCTGGTTGGGGGTCACCATGATCAGCCCCCCTGCTTCTGGATAGAACTGGAAACATTACCTGCTTTTTCCTCCTGAGAAGTCCAATCTTTCATCCAACCTCAATTCCTCTTGCTTCCTGGGACCCTGAATATGAAGCAACCCCCTCCCACCCCACCCCTGCCAGGGATCACAGTGATAATGATAATAGTGGCAACCGCTCAGGGAGCTCCTCCTGGGTGCCCGACGACGTGCTAAGCACTTTACAGACTTTAACTCCTTTCCTTTCACCACACCGGTCTATGAGGCATAGAGTATCACGATCCCATCTTACAGAGGAGAAGGTGGAGTTAAATATTATTAGTAAATTCAAAGCCGCGAAGCTAGATCAGGGGCCAGGTATTTGCGCAGGTCTAACCTCATGGAGTAAGGAGGAGGAATACACAGGCTCCCTTGGCCCTACTTTTCTGGGAGTCAGGCCAGAGCCGAAGGGGTTAATTTAGCACACCCCCACATCCCTCCCACCCCCAGTGCAGACAGACCGAGGGACAGACTGACTGGGAATGTCAGGCCTGGGAATTGGAAAAAGCTGACCACTGAGGCTTGGGTGTCAGCCACGTCATGGGTGCCACGGAACTTGGGAGGAGGGTCTCTACACCCCTCCCCTGTAGGCTTCTGGGGGCCTAGCCAGGGAAGTTGAAGGGGGGGGCCTTCAAACCCCAGGCCTGGCTCTTAAAGGGCCCGCAGGTGCCCCCTTCCAGGGCAGCTCCAGGCACGCAGGGTCCTGCCTAGCTCCTGCTGGCTCACCTGGCGGGGAAGCGGGAGGGGCGGGCCTGGGAGCTGGGCCAGGCCAGGGGCGGGGCTGTGCGCCCCGCAGCCTGGCAGACTCTGCCTCCCGAGCCCCCTCCCGGCCCTCCTCCTCCCTTGCCTGGCGGCTGGTCCAGCTGTGTTCCATTAGCGGCCCTGGCAGGCCCCCAGCCCCCTGGAACCGCCCCTCTTCCCCCACCCGGAGTGGCCAGCAGTCCCGGCAGGCGTGCGCCGGGCAGCACTCAGCCGGGAGAGATCCAGGGCCAGGAAGCTGGGGACCAGTGGCCTTCAGGGAGAGATGGAGGACCCCCAGAGGGCCTGAGGAACCCTGGTCCAGCTTCCCCTGGATGGCTGCCGGCGCTTCCTGGATTGCTCAGTGAGTTGAGGGGATCCCAGGCCACCGGTAAGTGGAGATGCAGTGGGCTGCCTCAAGGCTCTGGACTGATGGGCCCTTTCTGCCCCTGACTTGCTGTGTGACCTGGGGGAAGTGGCATCGCCTCTCTGGGCCTCAGTCACTTTCTTTATAGCAGGATAAGCTCTAAATTCCATCCTGGTTCTGACTCTCCCTGCCCCCAAGTCTATGCCTCTGTCTTGGGGTAGGACATCTCCTTGGAAGCTTCTCTCTCTATCCCTGTAGCTCTCCACTCTGCCTGGGGCCTGGGGAGTGGAGGCCAGAGATTGGGAGCCGGAGGGGACCCGAGCACATCCATGTTCACGCCTCCACATGTACCCACATGCCTCCTGTAGTTGGCAGCCCTTCCATTGGCTGGCGGGAGGGGAAGGCTGGGCTAGGGCTTGAGAGGTGGGATGTGTGCACCACGAGGATGGGGGTGAGTAGGGCGGGGCATGGTTCTGTGCCAGGGAGAAAGGGGCTGGAGTCCAATATATCTCCAAATATATTGGAGTGAGGGGTCCTTTCTGTTCCCATTCCCTATCCACAACTTAGGGAGGGGCAGTAGGATTCCTTTACAGTCGGAAGGAATGAGGTCAGACTTGCTTAAAGAACTTCCCAACAGGAAGGCCTGCTGGAGGGGTGATCAGGGGCTGGCTGTGTGCTTGTGTGTATGTACAAGCTGGTGTGTCTGGGTATGTCTGTGAGCATGTATGTTTGTATGCATGCTGGTGCCGCATATATGTCTGTATGTATATGTACCTGTGCATCTGAGTATGTTATACTGACACATGCATGGCTCTGTGTTAGTGCGTGTGAGCTGCCTGTCCTGGGGAAGCCCAGATGATGTATGGCCCTGCTGGCCGCTTGCTGAGGCTGCATCGATTTATCTGCGGCCATCCATCAGGGTTTAATAAAACTAAAAGACGAGCATCCATCAGCAGGGGGCTTGGCAACGAGGTCCTGAGCCCTGGCGACCTGCTCTCCCACCCACGGTACCCATGGGAGAAGCTTCCTTGGCCCACTTACAGCCCTAGGATGCCTGCCAGGAGTCTCAGCCCAGTCGTCAGCCCCTGCCCTTGTGGGTGCCTGGCAGGGCTGCCTGGGCTGAGCTGGGTGCAGCTAGCCAGGCACTAGGCTGGCATATACCAGCACAGGGCACAAGCTGTTAAAATATTCCAAGTGTCTTAATGAATAGCCTCTGCCTGAAGCCCCCTCACTATCCCAATTTCCCTGGCCTTCTAGGACCTTCTAGACCTCTTCTCAATCCAGCAACTATGCACTGGCACAGCCAGATGCTGCCTGGACCCTGTTTCAGTGCTCCGGCCAGAATTCTGCTTTGCCTGGTCCGTGTCTGTGCCGGTATGGCACAGACACTGAGTGCCATGTCTGAGCAATCCAGGAAGCCCTGGTGGTTAAATATTTTGAATATCACCCCTGCCCGAATCCCAGCCCAAGACCTGTGGTTGGCCAGACTTCCTGCCACCCCAAGACCAGTGCCTGGGCCCCATGGGCTGGCCGCTACTGGCCCAGGTGTGGAGGTGTGCTATGTGAATTCAGGAATCCCCCTTCCCGGTCTCTGTGGTTTTCAGGTGCTGTGACTGTAGCTGACCTCTTTGGACCAGGATGTGGGTATCTTGGGCTCCTGGCCTGTGG
Source organism: Lepilemur ruficaudatus (assembly GCA_963574885.1). Taxonomy (NCBI): domain Eukaryota; kingdom Metazoa; phylum Chordata; class Mammalia; order Primates; family Lepilemuridae; genus Lepilemur; species Lepilemur ruficaudatus. Next base: position 92,108 of record CAUYRT010043341.1, on the reverse strand, counting down.
CTGCTCGGTCTCTGGGCTACCTTCAGCTATGGGGCAAATGCAGGTGAGATGACACGGGAGGGTTAGAGTGCCACAGGCCTGTGGCTGGCTCCCTGGTGTGCTGGGGTCTTTGCACATATATGACCATGTCTGTGCAGTCATGTGGGCATTTAGGGGAGAGTCTAGGGGCTGGGCTCAGGGTGGCCTGAGGTGTTTGCACACTGGAGTCTGTGCAAGGTGAGCTGGAGAGTGTGTGTTTCTGTATATGTTTATGTCTCTGAGCAGCTCCGTGCTTGCATTTCAGAGTTGGGCTGTACATTTGTATGGATTCCTGTGTCTCTGTGTGGGAGAGAACAGCCCCCTTCTGCAACATATAAACCTGTTTTGTGCCCACATTGCTGGCAGGGCCAGTGGGGTGGGGGGAGCAAGCAGTGAGCTTTCCTTGCAGAAAGAAGCTGCGTCCCCAAAGAGGCCTGACCCCCTCTGATCCTCTTCATGCTGGAGAGTCCATCCTCCAGCTCACGTGCTCTTCCTCCTCCAGGGCTGGCCCTGGATCTCTAATAAAGGGCCCGCCCCAAGGCCCAGACTCTGGATGAGACAGAGGGTGCAGCTTTCCAGGGCCCAAAGCCAGGGGAAGTTAACCGGGCAACTTGCCCAGCCCTGCTGGGTGCCCTCTGGGCTCGGTAGCTCAGCCACCTCTCCAAGCAGGAACAGAACTCTCAGACCCCAAATCCAGCTAAAAGAGGCAGAAAAACCAAGGTGTTGAAGGGAGAGGGCTTGTGCACTGGTGTGTGCCTGCCTGCCAGTTGTGTGTGCTGCATGTGTGTGTGCATGTACGTGTTTCTTCATGTGTGTGCGTGAGCTTTGCTCTCCTCTCCCTCACCGGGTCCCCTGGGGGGATGGGGCAGAGAATTTCAACATGTGTAAGGAATCTGGGCCCATTGCCAAGGGGTGAGTCACCCATTGCTGCTGTGACGCTGAAGACAGTGATGGTCTTTCTGGCTAGACCTGGGGGAGGGAGACTCCAGTGGGGTCACCGGGCCTAGGGACCCAGGATTCCTTCTTCCGGCAAGGCTAGCCAGGGAGTCCAATGCCAGCTTCTAGGAGCTGTCTTCACTGTCTTGTCCTCCCTCTGTGTTGATGGGAAAGGCCTTTTTGATCCTGGCTTCTGTATTTCTGGTTGTAACACCTCCCCCAACACTTTTACTCAGTCAGCCCCAGGGAGAGGGAGGCTCATGGCTGCCCACCTGTCCTTTCAGGGCTTTGGAGACCTGAATTAAGCTAAACCCTTCTCCAGGAGCCCTTACCCCTTTAATATCTCCTGCCTAGAGCTTGTGGTCTCCTCAGACCCTTAGTCTCTTCTCACTGTTTCACAAGACAGTTATTCAGGTAAAACGTCTGTTGGCCTAAACTTGTGTCTAGCCTGCTTGTCTGCTTTGGATGCAGGCAACTGGACCCCACTCTTTGCTGAGAACGTGTGTGTACCAGCTGCACTTGTCACCCCCAGTGGCACAGCATCCCCAACTCACACATATGCAGACATGCATATGCAATTGTACATGACATAATGTACATGAACCTGACATTTCCTTACCCCTGAAGTGCTCCTCGTCCCCTTCCTGGGTGTACATCGTGGCAGGGCGCATGTATATACACGGCTCCCCGCTCCATCTGTGCACTGGGGCTGCACAGAGCTTCTTTTGTTCTCTCCCTCGCTGGCCTGGCCCCTGACTTGGAGTGTTGGGAGATTTGGGTTCCTGGAGTCTGGTCCTGCTCTGTTGTTGACTCACTTAGTGGCCTTGGGCCAGGCTTCATCTCTGGGCCTCAGTCTTCCCAACTGCTTGCCGGGGGCCCTCCTGGCTCCCTGCGTAGCCAGGGCCAGAAGGCAAGTGGCGAAAGCAGGCTCCAGGAACCCCCAGAGTGGGGTCTATAGGCTTATTCCCCCCCAGGTTCCCAGGAGCCCTGCTGTGCAGCCGCTTTGGCCCGGGCCCATCTAATGCCCGCTGCCAATTCCCTTCCAGGTGAGCAGTGCCCACCTTCTCAGCAGGAAGGACTCAAGTTGGAACACAGTAGCGGTTTATCAGCCAACGTGACTGGTGAGTGCCCGTCTCATCCCACTGTCCCCCTCTACCCTGTTCCGGGGAGTGGTCTGTACCCCTCCTCCTCTGCCCAGCTGAGCTCTTCACCTGGTGTCTCTCCCCAAGGCTTCAACCTGATCCGCAGACTCAGCCTCTTGAAGACATCTGCCATCAAGAAGATCCGCAACCCCAAGGGGCCACTCATCCTGCGGCTGGGGGCCGCCCCGCTGACCCAGCCCACGCGGTAAAGGCGGTAGCGTGACAGCTGGGAATCAACACTGACCTCAGCCTCACTCCCGGGCAGCTCTGGGTGTGGGGCCTCTCTGGGGGTCCTTTCATCCCGCCCCTGCCTGGAGTCAACCTGGGCTCCACCTCTAGGACTTGCAGGGGGGCGGAAAGGGGGTGCCTGGCAGACACACCCTCTGTCCCTCCCGTGTCTCTAGCTAGTGGTGGGTGGGAACAAGTCTATATCCTATGGGCACTGTGAGAACACAGGACGTGGGCAGGAAGCTGGCAAGAGTAGGGTGTGTGTGTGCGTGCGTGTGTGTGTGTGTGTGTGTGTGTGTGTGCAACCATATATATGAAGTCCTAACGCCCACACGTCCTCGGGTGGTCTGGCCCTGCTTACCTCTCTGACCTCAACTCCCAAAGTGTTACTTTCTTGCTTGCTGCTCTAGTCATTCTGAACCCTTTCCATCTTTTTTCGCTTTTTGCCCTCTCTCCTTCCACCCCAGGTATTCACCTTAGGGCATCCTGGATTCATTGGAAGCACTTACCAAAGTTGCATGCAATAGTGAAATAGTCATTCTGGGGATTGTTGGTCTAAGTCCTCCCACCCCCACCAGACTTGAGTGCTGCGGGAGGGCAGGCACCACTCTGTACCTAACCACTGTTAGCCCCAGCGGCCAGACCCGCACGGGCACGTAGAAGGCACTCGATAAAGGTGTGGAGCATGAACGAGCGTGTGCCTGTGCGCGTCTGGGGCAGGCTCAACAGCCCCGAGGGCCCAGGGTGGGCACTGTTGGGCCCTCCCCCGAGCCTCAGGGCACCCTCCCTGTTCTCCTGCAGACGAGTGTTCCCTCGGGGCCTCCCCGAGGAGTTTGCCCTGGTGCTCACACTGCTGCTGAAGAAACACACCCACCAGAGTACGTGGTATCTCTTTCAAGTGACCGATGGCGATGGGTATCCACAGGTGAACCCCCACCCTGCTTATTCTTGGGGCATGGGGTAGTACCAGTCCCACCCACCTTCTGTCCCAGCTTGTGATTTCTAGGGTCTTCCCACTCTATCTAGCACCCACCGCTAAGGTGACCCCCAGCCCGCTAGGACCTGTCTCCTTCTTTCAGGATGTACTGCTCCCTGACCAAAACCAGCTTTCTTCCCTTACTGGGCCTCAGTTTCTCCTCTTGTGAAATGAGCTTGAAGGCCCCTGGCTTTGTCTTTCTGTGGCTCTGGATCTCTGAATCCGTCCTGCCCCTTTCCCCAACTCCACACAGATTTCCTTGGAAGTCAACAGCCAAGAGCGGAGCCTGGAGCTCCGGGCCCAGGGCCAGGATGGCGACTTTGTGTCCTGCATCTTCCCGGTGCCCCAGCTCTTCGACCTGCGTTGGCACAAGCTGATGCTGAGCGTGGCCGGACGTGTGGCCTCTGTGCACGTGGACTGCATCTCAGCCTCCTCCCAGCCTCTGGGGCCCCGGCGACCCACAAAGCCCGTGGGCCATGTATTTCTGGGCTTGGACGCTGAGCAGGGCAAGCCCGTCTCGGTGAGTGCTGGGTCGAGTCCTGACTTCCCATTCTGCCTTCTGGGAGCCTGAGTGAGCGTCCCAGAATCTGCAACTGAACAGGGCTTTCCCTTGCTCAGAATCCTCCCATGGCTCCCCGTTGCCCTTCAGATGCAGCCTGAACATATCAACCTGGCATTCAAGGCCCTTCACGATCTGGACCTTATAAGTGCCTGCAGCAGCATCTTCCTTTACATCTCTGTGCAGCTCGGCTCTGGTCACTTCCGTCCTAGTCATCCAGCTCACCTAGTTCTTTCACGCCTCCATGCCTTTGCCTATGCTGTTACCTCTGCCGTTAATGCCTTTCCCTGCGTTCTCATCTGCTGAATGTCTACTGGCACTTCAAAGCCCAGCATGAAGGGAACCTCCTCCTCCCTTGTTCCTCTCGGCTGCCTCTCCCACTCTCCTGCACGTGCAGTTTTGTTCTGTTTTTGGTGACAGCTATATTTTTGATGTCTCCCAGGGCAGAGCAGAAACACCCTGAGGTCAAATCCTGGGGCAGAGACATCTCTGTGCCTCACTGGGGGCCAGGACACAGAGTTGTTTGATACAATGAAGTCAAATTGACATATGTGTCCCCTGCAGTTTGACCTTCAGCAGGCGCACATCTACTGTGACCCAGAGCTCGTGCTGGAAGAGGGCTGCTGTGAGATTTTACCGGGAGGGGTGAGTGGCTCAGCCTTGGCATAGCTGGTGAAGGTTGGGGCACTGCCCAGGGACACAGTGTGCTGGAGATGGGGGTCTAGAAGGAGGTGCCTGGAGGTCTTAGTATGAGTTTGCCTCTGTACTGACCCCAGCCCTTCCCCCACATCAAGCAGTGCCCCCCAGAGACCTCCAAGTCCCGCCGGGACACCCAAAACAATGAGCTCATCGAGATCAATCCGCAAACTGAGGGCAAGGTCTACACCCGCTGCTTCTGCCTGGAAGAGCCTCAAAACAGCAAGGTGGGTGGGCAGAGCAGGCAGACATGGGCACAGGTGGGCACAAGTGGGACTAACTCCCTGACCTGACTGAGATCTGCCACCAGGGTCAGTTGGCCATGTGCCCAGTGTAGGAAGGGCACTGGAAGCCCCACCTATTTGCATACTGCCCCTATAGGATTCAGGGAGGCAGAGACAGCCGACTGGATGACGCTGTGCCTGCCTAGCTGTTGGCATTGAGAGCTATGCCCATCCAGTTCTGGCATTGCCCAGACCCTCACTGATGAGGGCAGGACCAGGCTCGACCCCTAAGGCAGTTTCTCCAGGACAGAGATACCTGGGGTTGAAGGCTGGGTGTCACCACTTCCCCCAGGGCTGGCTCACTCTCCTGGGCCCAGCACCAGCCAGTGCTCGATGGTTCTATGCCCAGCACCATGGCCAGCTGCCCTGCTCATCCCCAGGCTCTTTGGAGGTGGCAGGGAAGCCCAGTTCCTCCCTCAGCCCCGCCTCTGGCTGGGCAGTCTCCCTGCCCACCAGGCGTCCTGCCCAGCCTGCGGCTGTAGGAACACAGGACCCCATTGATTCCTTGTTTTCTCCGACATCACATGGGTGGGGGAAGAAAGAGAGACTGTGGGGATGGCCTCAGGGGCCTGAGCAGGCCCTTGATAACCTGGGAGGTGCCAGATACCAGGCTGAAGAGTCCCTGGTGTCCCTGCCCCCATCTGGGTACTCCTTTCCAGTGTAGACCCCAGAATTTCCCCCTCCTTAAGGGTTCCCCTTTGCCTGTCTGCCCAGATGGATGCTCAGCTGACGGGAAGAACCAGCCAGAAGGCAGAAAGGGGAGCAAAGGTAGATGTGGAGGGCGGGGGAGGGGCCCTCTGTAACCCCCTTGGATAAGGCACTCCACCCTCACTCTCTTCCCGCCTGCCCTCACTCCTGGACAGAGCTTAGGATCTGTAGGGGCCAGCTCTGGGAAGGACAGACAGACGGGGTGAGACAGACGCAGGGCCTGGCCCTCGCTAAAGTGCCCACCTTTGGTGGTTCTCGGGTGGGGGTGTTGGCAGCAGTGCCTGATCCCCTGAGCTCCCTGCCCATTCCCATGCCCCCTCTCTTCCCAGGCCCATCGGGAGGCAGCAGGCAATGAGGTGAGCCTCCCGTCCGCTCTGGCACGATGATGGGCTCGGTTGAGGAGGTGTCAGCATAACCCTTTGGGCCGGGCTTTCGGCTCGGGACCTGGGCATGGCATGCAGGATGGCTGCACAGCTCCTGGCACTCCTTGGGGGCCCAGCACTGGGGTTGGTGGCCTAACCCTGGAGGACACTCCTGCCGAGCTGGCAGCAAACAGCCACGGCCATCACGGGGAGGGCCCAGCCCCCAGTCACAGTACCCCTGGATTCGGGACCTCACTGTGTCCCTACGTGCGGTGTTACCCAGGGCCCACTGCTGTTCCTCCCTGGGCTTCAGTTTCCTTGTCTGAAAAATGGCTGTGGGTCTGGGTTGGTGGAAAGTGAGGGGCGAGGCTTGTTTTCTAGGATTGCTGTCTTCATACTACCCTCAATTCCACCCAAGACCCCTGTGATGTCCCGTGGGTTTGGGGGTGGTGGGGATTGAGGGCGGGAGGAGGGCTCATCCCTGGGGCTCAGAATTGATCTCCTGCCGGTTCCTCCCTTCCAGTGCCCACCCTGTGTTCCTGGTGCCCAGGAGAGCAATGTGAGTGAATGGCGGGGGTGCAGGAGCAGTGGGTGAGGGCTGGGAATGGGCGTTGCCCAGAGCTGGTGTGGCAGCTTCCTGGTTGCGGACAAGGGGGTCTTTGTGCACTTTTGCACTCCCTCCCCGCCTGTCTCCCAGAGCTGGGCTTGACCCCCAGGCCTGGCCCCACCAAGCCAGGGCTGCATGGGAGGGCACCCCTCCTCTGTGATCTGGCCATGTACTGGGTCCAGGGTGGAGTGGGCATGGGGTGGAAGTGGTGGGATCAGGACCAGCCTGACTGGTTGCGGATCGCAGCTTTGCAGCCCCGCAGTCTCAGGCCTGCTCTGTTTGGAGGCTTCACAGGTCGTCTAGGAGGCCTGGAGAAGGGGAAGGGCTGGTGCAGGGTTACACAGCCCTGCGCTATAACTTTGGGTTACACCCGAAGAGCCACATGTTGGCTCAGGGCCCCCTCCCCTTCCCTAGCTGGCCCTGGCCCAGCCTCCCTCTGGGGGTCTAGAAGGATGTGGGAGAGAGGCTTAGTGTGAGCCCAGCTGGTATCCACCTGTGCCTCTTCCGTGGGCAGCATGAGTCCCCAGTTTCCCATGACCTGCCATTCTGAGTTGATGTGCCACATTGGTCCCCGCAGAGCACAACCCCAGCTCCCCACAACTCCAAGACCCCCGACTTTGGGAGATACCAGGAAGTACCCCCTCTGCTTTCTGCCCCTCTTTCAATCTAGTCTCCCATGAAATCTGGTAAGGCTGATGGTCCACAGATGTGCAGGGGTAACCATGGCAACTGAGCAGCCATGTTATCCTAGCAACTAAGGGGTGGGGCTAGCCAAAGCCAGGCAAGTTAGAGAAGGCAGATCCTCTGCAAGTTTTATAGCCTTAGGAAATAGAATCAGCAGGTTGACCTGGGAGGCAGAGCATGGACTAGGATTCAGGCTGTTGGTCCTGCCACCATGCTGTGTGACCCTGGCTAAATTGCTTACCCTCTCTGGGCCCCTGGTTTTCTCTCTCTCCCTGAGGTATAATGCTCTCTCCTCTGTCCCCTCAGGTCACACTTGGTCCCTCTGGTCCCAAGGTGAGTCCTAATAGAGAACAGGACACTCCTGTCCTCTTTGGTGGCCCCAGCCCATTCCACAGCATGTGACCCTGTAGCTGTATGTTTATGTGGACTACTGGAGCCTTGTATGTGTGGGGTGATGAGGTGTATGTGTGTTGGAGAGAGTGGGGGTTGTGTGTGTACACAAATGTTAAGACCTTTCCTTTCCGAGGCCCTACTGTGCACCAGGCCCTGGGCCACACCTGTGCACATCTGTTACCTTCTGAGGCCCCTCAATTCTCATCCTGCGGGGTGAGAGCTATCATTTTACTTCAGGGGAAACTGAGGCCAAGCTGTGCCCACGTGTGTGTGTCAGAGTGATTGTGCATGGGTGTGGCTACAGGCATCTCTGGGACACATGTTTTCATGCATGTGGCCCACTGGGGCTGGGGTTGCACCCATATACCTGTGAGCCTAACAGGGCCACAGAGCTCGTGTATGATGGGGAGGGAATGTGTCTTCGCCTACCCCATTTTATTGATGAGGAAGTGGAGGCTCACAGAGGTGACATGACCTGCCCTGACTCACATGCTAGCAGGCACAAGATTTGACCTCAGGCAGCCTGACACTCACCCATCACGGGTTTCTGGCACTCTACACATGTGCGTCCATGTGCACGTGTCCATGTGCCTCTAGATGTGCGGCGTGTAGGCTGACGTGCCAGGGTATGGGTGCAGGGCAAGGCGTACCCTCTGCCTGCAACCGTATATTTGCCACATGCAGCCTCTTGACGTGGGGCATGTGGATGGATGCGTGTGGATTCCCCATGCCGTGTACGTGTTGGGGGTTGGGGTGGGCTGGGCACTGCCCGTGTGTGTGCATGTTTGCACACCCATGTGTGCTGGGTGGCTGGAGGAGACCGGGGGCAGGGGACCCCTCCTTGAGGCCCCCGTGTGTCCCCAGCCTCCATTCTAGTTTCACCCACAGGGAGGGAAAGGTGAGCAGGGACCGCCTGGTCCATCAGGCCCCAAGGGAGAGAAGGGAGCACGGGTAAGTGCCCTGGCAGTGTCCATGGCAGGACCCTTCCCAGCCGTGCCCTGGGACGGGTGGGCCATGAGCCATCATCTCAGCCCAAAGCCCGCACACAGCCTGGCCCAAATTGGGGCTGAGGGCCAGGGGCTTTCTAGGGGTTAATGGGTGGAGGAAGCCTCAATTTTCTAGGGACATTTGGGACTGTGGGATGTGGGATTCCTGGGCCTGTCCTCCTCACAACAGGTCTAGGGTGACCCCCCCCACCCCAGAAGGCCCCCTGATCCCTTGTTCCCTACCCGCAGGGCAATGACTGTGTTCGAATATCCCCGGACGCCCCACTTCAGGTAAGACCTGGAGGTGAGGCCTGCTTCGGGGCCACTATGGGGCAGCCCGCGGGGAGAGAGCAGCACCCTTGGCAGCCCATCTGGTGACTCTGGGCCCTGCTCAATACCTCGTCTCCCTGTTCAGTGTGCAGAAGGCCCGAAGGGAGAAAAGGGGGAGTCAGGAGCTTTGGTGAGTGTGGGGCCAGGGGTAGGGCGAGGGGCAGGGGTCCTGGCCCAGCCTCATCCTCCCTTCCTCACCCCTTCTTTTGTGTCCCCTCCTCATCTCAGGGACCCTCAGGACTCCCGGGCTCCACAGGCCAGAAGGTAACAGGCTTGGACCTGGAGGAGTGGGTGCCAGGGAGGTCTGTGGCCCTACAAACACGGGGAAGAAGGTGCCCAAAGTCCTCCTAGCAGTGCTGTCAGTGTGCAGAGTTGGCAGGAGACGGCCCCTCCTGCCTTGTCCAAGTACCCGCCAGTTCCAGAGAGGGGCCTGGCTGGTCTGGAAGTTCTTCCTGTTATCTACCCTCTTGTGGTGACTGAAGCCATTCACTTCTGGGGAGGCAGAGACCAGGGGTCTAGAAGACAGTTGTCCCTTCCCCAGTGGAGCTGTCCCGGTTGTTCCAGTCCCTTCTCTCAACCCTGCTCACTTTGCCTCTTCCTTCCACCAGGGCCAGAAAGGCGAGAAGGGCGACGGAGGCACGAAGGGCCTGCCGGGAAAGCCAGGCCGAGACGTACGGAGCTCGGGGCCCTTCCCCGCCGTGACCCCAGCACCACGGCCCTGGCATGGGATTGCAGAGTGCTGGGATTGACCCATGGGCATCCGCCCCTCTCCTGGCTCGGACAGGAGAATGGGGACAGGGTGTGTGGGGGGTGGGAGCTGGGTGCCTCCTGGCTCCCAGCCTCTGAGCCCTGACCTCTAAGGCCCTGGGGTTGACATGCGATGACGTTGGGGCACTCGGGTGGTCTCTGGCTTGGGGAGAGGCAGGGAGGTGGGACAGATGGTATTCACCTGTCCCAGGGGGAGAGGTGCCGGGTCTCAGTGGTTCTCACACCCTCCCCGTTCCCCACAGGGCCGGCCAGGGGAGATCTGTGTCATCGGGCCCAAAGGGCAGAAGGTGAGCGTGGGCGTCCGTGGGGTGGAGAGGAGGTGGCAGGGTTGAGGCGGCCGCTCTCTCACGCGTACCTTATGTCTGTGCCAGGGAGATCCTGGCTTCGTCGGGCCTGAGGGGCTGGCAGGAGAGCCTGGGCCCCCCGGCCTCCCTGGGCCCCCTGGGATAGGACTGCCTGGGACCCCAGTGAGTACCCCCTTGCCTCTCCTGCTGTCCTTTTCTCAGGGACCTCCCTCCTGCCCTGGCCAGGGGCGCAGGAGATAAGGTCTTTCTCGGGGTCCTGGCTGGAGGAAGGGGTGAGGGTAGAAGATCTCACTACCTAACGAGAGGCCCCTGGGAGACTTCCACCTGACCCTGTTTCTGTCCTCAGGGGGATCCAGGTGGCCGGCCAGGCCCTAAAGGTGACAAGGTAAGCTGAGGCAAGAGTGCGGCCCATGGGGGGCTTGACGCATGGCAGGAGGAGAGTGGGTCAGGGCAGCAAGCATGTGCCTGGGAGGAGGGTGGGCCCCTAGCTGGGGGAGTATCCTCACCCTGTGCCTGCTGAGGTGGGAGCCTACCTGTGTTCCAGGCATGGGGGTGGGCGGGCCTGAGTCTAGTAATGACCAGAGCGGCTTTAACCAGAGGGCCCAATGTCATTTTAGGGCCTTGTGCCTTGATCACCTCCTAACCTGCTGCACAGAGGCCCATATTCTTCCTTCTCTTGCAACCCAGAAGGGCTTGGGTTGGACGTGAAGAATACTGGCACCAGGAAGGAGGGTTTACTGACCAAATGAACTAAATGGACATAGGAGAGATGGCAGAAATTGTCCTGCCACCCAGAGGGGTCCAGATGGAGAAGAGGAATGGGCTGAGGTCACGTCAGCCAGGAGGGTCCCCCTTAACCTTTCTTCTGACCACAGGGCAGCTCTGGGATTCCAGGAAAAGAAGGCCCTGGTGGGAAACCTGTGAGTGACCCTGGTCTGGAGGGGAGGGTGTCGTGGCCACATGCTCAAGTCTGCTCTTCCAAGGCAACCAGATGGGGGGGGCTGGGTCCTCGGGCCCTCTGTGGGCACAACAGCCCTCTGCCCTGGGCTGATGCCCACTGCCTCTTCTTCAACAGGGGAAGCCGGGGATGAAGGGAGAGAAGGTGAGTCCCAGGCCTGGTTGCCTGAGGTCAGGGTGGGAATGGGAGCCCCTCTCTGCAGGTGACACTGAGCATCAGGGGCCCAGGGTTGCTGGACCTTCCTCAGGGACATCCACCCTTTCTCTATTCCTGTGGTGTACAGGTGATTGGTACATAAAGAGGCTGGCTTGGGAGTTAGCTGGGTTCAAATCCTGCCCTCTGCCACACACACACACACACACACACATTATAAATGCCACAAGTCAGTTAGCTTCTCTCTCAGCCCAAGTTTCCACCTGTCAATGGGACACAGTTATTTCTTTTGGCTTGTTGGAAGGATGTAGCTTTGTGATGTCTGAGAATCCTGGGTTGAACGAATGAGTCAGTTGAACAGGAAGTCTCTGCAGGGCTCCTGCTGTCCACTTTGATGTTGGGGGTGGGGTGCTGGCCTACTGATGCCTAGAGTTGGTGTGCACAGCAGGCTCCTTGCCTTCCCCGGATCTCAGCCCCACCCTCTCCACTCATGGTCTCTCCTTTCTGCTAGGGTGACCCCTGTGAAGTGTGCCCAACACTGCCTGAAGACTTCCAGAACTTTGTGGGGCTCCCTGGAAAGCCAGGGCCCAAGGGGGAACCAGGTGATCCTGCACTAGCCAGGGTGAGTGCCAGGGTAGCCACTGAGGGACCTCTCCACACACAAAGAAACCTGGGGGCATGATCTTAGAGAGGAATTGGGCAGAGGGACTGGGTATTTCTCATGGCTGCAGAGAGATTGTGGGCAGAGGGTCTAGCTGTGACTGTGGTGGCGGGGGTCTGAACCATAGAGCTTAGGGCTGGGCTAGAGTGCTATCCCAGGTCTCCACGGCAACCTCCCAGGGCTCTCCAGGAGACTCTAGGATGGCTTTTGGGCAAGCTGGGGTGGAGCCCACCCTTATTGTGAGTGAGGTTGTATCCTGGGATTGGGTATTGGCTAGGGGTGGAGGAGAGGAGTGGGCAGGGCTGGGTTAGGGTCCTGGCCTGGACTCCCCACCCCACGCCCTCACAGACCCTCTCTTTCAGGAGCGCCTGGGAACTGTTGGACAAAAAGGTGACCGGGTATGTGCGAGAACTTCCCGTCAGAGTAATTTAGCCTGGCCTCATTTCTCCCGCTTGTTACATGGGTTGATAAGCTCTGCCTCTGGGGTGCTGGCCTTGAACCCCATGGGACTAGTGTACATGCATTAACACCCAGTGGGGTGTTTGACGGGTTTGTGTGTGTGTGACATTGATGTCCTTATATATGGCCAGGGAGTTTGGGGCGTCCCAACCTGCCCAGTGTCAGCTTACAAACCTTTTGTCCCTGCAGGGAATCCAAGGCATCCAAGGCATCAAAGGAGAGAAGGTGAGGGAGCCCTGGTCCCCTGCTGCCCTCCTTTGCCTACCTGGGAGCCTTTCTGAGCCTTTCTCTTTCTTCCCCAGGGGGAGCCCTGCTTGTCTTGTGGCACAATCATAGGGGCCCAGCATCTCGGGCCCTCTTCAAGGGCCAGTGGAGAGGTGGGCTCTCCAGGCTTTGGTTTGCCCGGCCTTCCGGTGAGTGACTGCTTTCCCCTAGCCGGTCCCACTCATCCTTGCCACACTGATGACCTCCCTGTCTTTCCCAGTCCCAAATCTCAGGGTAGGGACCAGGAGGGAAGCCGTGAGGCAGGTGTCCCAGGCCTGCATCCTGGTCCCTCCCTCCATCCCTCTGCCACCCAAGCTACTTGCCCTGGGACTTCCTCTTAGCACTTCAGAGTGCCCAACTGTCTAACTGAGGAAACCATCTGGCCAGGGTTGTGAGATCCCTAATTCCAATCTTGCTTTCCTCTTTCTGGTTGGATGCTGGGACCCAGGGGATCTTGGAGGGGTGGGAGTAGGAGATGCTGTGACTCTGTCTTGGTTTTTTTTCAGGGGAAACCTGGGACTCCGGGGCTAACAGGGCTGAAAGGAGAGAAGGTGAGACCTGGATTAGATGTCAGGGACACCAGGGCTTCTTGGCAGGGTGGCAGAGGAGGGGTGGCCCTAGGTAGAGAATGGAGGCAGTATAGATGAGCAATCAGACTGCCAATTCACAGTGAAATAAATTTATCAGTGTTTTGCACACTGGAATCAAAGAACTTATTTCTTAGAGGCCCTATGTTCTCCAAGAGCATTCCTTCGTGTTTTATTTTTAATATAATGATAATCTGAAACTATTAAGCACATTCAAGACTACCTTATAATAAAATAATATTTAGCACTTCTTTGCCGCTTATTATGTGCTGGGCACTGTTCCAAGTCTTGTACATGTATTAACCTGTTTTGTCCTCCCCAAACCTTATGGGGCAGATTCTCCATTATTCCCGTCTTATGGATGAGGAAATGGAGGCAAAGAAAGGCCAAGGAGATTGCCCAAGGTCACGCAGGTGTTTAGATGCAGACCTGGGATTGAGCCTAGGAAGGCTGGCTCCAGAGCCTGTGGTCTTTGCTACACAGCTGGGTCACTCAATCTCAGTGCCTGTGTTAACAGTTCTATTTATGATTGCGTTGGAGACAAATGACAGCCTTGAACTCCTAGCGCAGTGTTACTCAAATGAGGGGTTCTGTGGGTGTACACGTGCTCAAGTGTGAGAAACTCTGCAATATGTGCAGACTTGACTTCCACCTGCAGCCCCGCTCTCACATGGAGCCTTTGCACTGCGCCCCACACCCACTGCCTGCTGCCTCTTCCCTGCTTCTCCGCCTGGCCCCGCGTCACTTCTCCCTCCAGCCACCAGCATGTCCTGACAGTTCCTCCAGGGACCCCTCCCTCAACCCCTCTGCCTTTCTCCACTTCCACTGCCATGGGCTGGGTCCCCCTCGCCTCTCACCTGGATGGTGGCACCGCCTCTGTCCAGCCTGCCTGTGGCCCCGGCAGCCCTTCAATGGTTCCTTTTTCATCTGGTAGCTACTGTGGCTTCGTAGCAGAACTCAGATGACACATTACGTTCTTGCCCTGCTTAGTGTCCCTCTGGGACCAGACCAGGTGCCACAGCCCCCCTGTGCCTCACAGGAGCCCGGGTGGCCCAGCCCTGCCTTTGTCTCCAAACTCACCTGCGTCTTCTCTCCCTCCTCTGTTTTACTGGCCCTTCTTTTGCTCTGGAACCTCAAGACTCTTCCCACCTCTTGGATTTTGTACTTGTGGTTCCCACTAGAAACTTCTGGAACGTTTGTCCTCTCCCTCCCCGTGTTCATTCATTGGCCAACCTTCTCCTCATCTCTGGGACAGTAATCCTGGACACTGGTCTGACCACCCTGTCTAGAGTGCTTCCCCCGCCTCCTCACCTTGTTTACGTCCTCCACAGCACTTAATGCTGTTTAAAATCACTATTCAGAAAGTTCTAGGTGTGTAAGCTGCACACGTCACTGCCGTGTACCCAGCACCTAGCCCCATGTGCAAAGGTTTCCGGGGAATAGCTGCTGGAAAGATGAATAAATGATCTCTGTGCACCAGGTCGAGGATGATGGGTGGCGCTGGGACGCTGTGACGTGAGGCTGGGGGCGGAAATATGGCTTCTAGCCCTGGCTGGCCACACACTCCCTGGGGGATCCTCGGGAGATCCCTTTCCCTCTCTGGGCCTCAGTTTCCCTAGTCAGGAAAGGAGAGAGTAGTCTAGATGTCCCAAGAGGCCACTTTTGACCACACATTCTCTACTTTGCTCTCAGGGTAATTTGGGGACAGCAGGGCCAGCCGGTGGTCCAGTAAGTATGTTTCTGATGGCAACAGCTCGGGGGAGGGAAGGTGGGAGGTACGGCCCCTGCTGGGGAGCTAATAGGCCTGGGCTATGCCCCAGCAGGGCCCAGGGAGATGCTGGGCATCACCTGTGCCTTCTTACCACGTAGGGACCACCAGGGCCAGTGGGACCAGCAGGCGTCAAAGGGGCGAAGGTGAGTCTGGGACACGCTCCACGTGCAGCCAGGGTGAGCTTCCTAGGCACGCACTCGTCTTGCTCTACCTCGAGCCTTCCACAGCTCCTCACTGCCTGGTGGGCAAAGCCTGACTCGTCAACACAACGTCGAGACCCCTGAACACTTGGCCCCGCCTTTGTCACTCCCCTGCTCTCCCTCAGTCTCCCCTGAGATACCCCTCGCCTAGCAGAGGGGCTGTGTCAGGCTCAGTTGCATTCCCTGGGCCCAGATGCCAAGCCTGGCCCTAGTGTACCTGGCCTGGGGACACCCTGACCCAGCGTCCTCACTCGGCAGGGGGAGCCTTGTGAGCCCTGCGCAGCCCTGTCCAGCCCTCAGGATGGAGACGTCCGTGTGGTGGCCTTGCCTGGCCCGGCAGGAGAGAAGGGGGAGCCTGGGCCTCCGGGCTTCAGCCTGCCAGGAAAACAGGTGAGGTGGGATGGAGGCAGGGCTCGAGGTGGGGGGGAGCCCTGCCTGGGTCTCTTGACCTCCTGGGCAGTGGGGGTAGGCGGGAGTATGCGGAGGGGTCAGGGCCTCTGCCCTTCACCCTGGGTCACAGTGTGGGCCAGAAAGAACATCAGCGTAGGACCAGCCAGGCTGGGTTCTAATCCCAGCTCTGCGTCTTACCGCATCTTTGACTTGAGCAAGTCGCTTTCCTTTCTGGATCTCTCTTCCGCCACACGGCGTGGTTGTGAAGTGTAGGAATGATGCATGCAAAGCACTGAGCAGCACGTAATAGGCACTCAGGAAACAGCAGTTGCCACCGTGGTTATCGGTATTGTCACTGCTCTAACAGTGACAGCAGGCACTGGCACAGTGGCCGCCATGGGCCACGCGCTGCTTCGCACATATCAGCTGGTCTAGCCCCGTGAGAAGATGGGAACATACTATATATTGTTATCACCCCCCCTTGACAGATGAGGAAACCGAAGCACAAAGATAGGTGAGGTGACCTGCCCAGGTCACCCGGGCAGGGGTCTGGCACAAGTCTCTCCTTCTCCTAACCCTCATGAGATTGCTTCACAGCGTGAGAGCAGAGATTCGTGTTTTCCTTGCTGCTGTGTGCTCTGGCGCTGAGGGGAGCGCAGCGTGAGTGAGTGGTGCCGCCGTGCTTTCTCCGCAGGGCAAGGCTGGAGAGCGCGGGCTGAAGGGGCAGAAGGTGAGAGAACCCCGGTGGGCACGTGGGTGGGCACCACCTCCTCTCCGATGCCCTCCCACCTGCCCTCCCTGGGTGGCCTGTGCCCGCTCTCCACTCCCTTCCCAGCCCCCGGCCCTCAGCCCCAGCAGGTCCTGAAGGGCAACTTGCCCCCAGCAGGCCCCCCCTGCCCTCCTTGCACCCCACTCCTTACAGGGTGATGCTGGGAATCCTGGAGACCCTGGAACCCCGGGCACCACAGGGCGGCCGGGACTGTCGGGAGAGCCTGGAGTTCGGGGCCCTGCGGGGCCAAAAGGAGAAAAGGTCAGTCAGGTGTTGGGGGGCAGCTCATTGCACAAGCAAAAGGAATCAGGTGGTGCACCAGTGAGGGACGGGTTGCAGGGTCCACCGGAGCCGTCAGCGGTGCCAGGACCACTGGGTGGAGGCTAGGAGCAGCAGGACCTGTTGGACTTCCCAGGCTGAGGTGGCGGCAGCGAAGGGGCAGAGCTCTCAGGAGGCGTGCGGACCCCATTGCTATACCTCCTGGCTGTCAGCCTGTGCCTGTCTCTGACCAGGGCGATGGCTGCACTGCCTGCCCCAGCCTGCAGGGGGCGCTGACCAACATGGCGGGACTGCCTGGGCAGCCGGGCCCCAAAGGAGATCAGGGCCCTGAAGGCGTGGGCCGACCTGGTAAACCCGTGAGTTGCCTCGTCCCCTGGTCCTTCCCTGCCGGTCTTTGCCTTCTCTTCCTCCTGTTCCCCTTCCCCCAGGGGGACTCCATGGGCCACCTTGTACCTTTTAGGGCCAGCCTGGTCTACCGGGAGTTCAAGGACCCCCAGGACTGAAGGGCGTACAGGTGTGTATGAGTCGGGGGCCTTCACTGTGTGGCTGTGTGTGGGCTAGGGGCGAGGGGAGACACATGGGCGGGGGCTGCAGTGGGGAATGGGGGCGGGGTAAGGGCAGCGGGGTAAGAGCAGAGAGAAGGTGGGGCAGAAGGGCTGGGAGAAGGGAGAAGAGGGAATGGATAACCTCAGCCAGGGATTGTCCTTCTGCCTCTCCAGGGAGAGCCAGGGCCTCCAGGAAGGGGAACGCAGGGCCCCCAGGTGAGTCTCCAGCCTTAACTTTGCCTGCCCCCGCCCATTAGCCAGCTGCCACTCACACCTGCCCTCAAATGCTCAATGCACAGCTCTGGGACCAGGGCTTAGGCAGCAGCCCTGGCCTGCTGTTGCTTCTGTTGGGGACTTGGCTTCGACCCCCAACCTCTCTGACTCTCAGGGTCTCCTTGGGAGCTCCCCCTGAGTTTGGGAGGACAGATGCCTCACCCCAGACAGGTCTGCCAGTGGGGCAGGTTGGGGCAGGCTGCTGTGCCCCACTGCCTTTTCTGACTTGCAGGGGGAGCCCGGAGCCCAGGGTTTGCCTGGCATTCAGGTATGTCTGCCTTGGACCTGGAGGAGGCTGGCAGGGGAAGGGACCACTGTAGGTAAGGGGTAACTAATTGTGCCTTCATCTGTAGGGACTTCCGGGACCTCGGGGACCACCTGGCCCCACTGGAGAGAAAGGTGCCCAGGTGAGCCTCTGCCTGCGTGGGCATCGGGCCTGCAGTGCTTCAGAGCACTTTGGCAGCGGGCTCAGGGAACGTGGGGGCCGAGTGAGGCCCATCAGAGTGCTGCCTGAGACCTGGTGTGATGCATCTTGCCTGCTGGGTCATAGCTAGCTTCCATTCTGCCTCTGCAACCTTTGTACCCTCTCTCGCACAGGGATCTCCGGGGGTGAAAGGAGCCACGGGACCTGTGGGGCCTCCTGGTGCTGGTGTCTCTGGGCCTCCGGTGAGTCTTCTCTCTTTTCCATGCTGAGGGCGCTGCTGGGACCAAGGATGTTGCTGCTGGGACGATGCCCATCCCAATAGCCTTGAGGATGGGAGGAGAGAGGCCTCAGCCTGCCCAGCCTCAGAGAGGGAAGACTGCACTGTTGGGGGAGTGACTGAATAATCACAATAGTGGTCACCACTGTTTTTTGAGCAGTGATGATGCTAAGTCCCTGTGCTAAGTTCTAAACACACAGAGAAGTCCACTTAGTCTTCACAGCAGCTCAGCCAGGGGACTGCCATCATTGCCCCCTTTCATAGATAAGGAAGCTGAAGGCCGGAGAGCGAGGAGGCAGAGCCAAGGACTTGACCCTGGTCTGTCTGAACCAACGCCCATCCCCAGCTGCAAACCCTGGAGTCGTTAGGGGCGCTGCCCGACAGAACCATCTGTGCTGGTGGAATGTTCTGTCTGCACTGCCCAAGACAGGAGCCACTTGTGGTAACTGAGCACCTGAAATGTGGCAGGTGCGACTGAGCAGCTCAATTTTAAGTTTCTTTTTATTGTAATTAAGTTAAATTTAAATAGCCATGTGTGGCTATTGGCTACCACAGGGAGAGCACAGACCTGGACCGGCTACGTCCAGTGTCATTACCCTCAAAGACCTCCCCTCTGCTACTGTTCCGCCAGTGACTCCCATGTTAAAAGATGTGCCTATTGAGCAAATTACATAGATTAAGTAATCCTAAGTGCATTTTCTCATTTTTAGTCATCAAAGACCTGTATAATAGGCAGCTTCTACTCCACATGAACCCACTAGAATTTTACAAGGTGATATAATTTTGGTCTGAATCAAAGAAATGCTGCCTTTCAGCCCGCCCCTGCCATGCCAGGTGGTGGGCAAATGTATAATTTTTCTAGGGCTTTTGATAATGTTGAAAATGGCCCAGTGCACTGTATTCTTTTCTATCTTTGCGGATCCCTAGAGAAATTCTAGGTCCAGTTTGGGAATCACTGATGGATCGGGAGGGCCCCAGCATCCAGCGGGGACAGGGACTCGCCTGAGCGTCCTACGCAGCCAGTCTGTGTTGTCCAGCACAGCTGCACAGTCAGGGTCCCTGCCTGTCCTGGGGAGCCCCAGGGTCAGGGGGAGATGTGGTCCTGGTCCTCAGGGGGCTTCGAGTCCCACATGTGAAGGTGGTGGGTCCCCTAGGACAGCAGCCATGGGAACACCCTCTGAGCAGCCAGGGTGGCCTCTCCTGGCCTGAGCAGATCCCCTGCCTTTGCCCAAGCTGCCTTCCTTTCTAAAACTCTCTAGACCTCCCCTCAAGCTGAATCCCATCCAGAATGTTTCCTAATCCCAGCCCCACACTCGCTAGTTGTGTGACCTTAGGCAAGTGACAGCTTCCCAGAGTCTCCAATACCCGGTGGATAAAATCGGGGCTGAAATGCCTTTCTCCCAGTGACGTCAACAGAGGTAACTTTGTGATAGAGAGAATGTGTCTCAGGCACGGAAGGGAGAAAGGAAAGAGCAGGGACTTCGGGCTGGACAGACCTGGGCACAATTGTGCGGTTGCGCCTGTTATGAAATTTCTTCAAGCCTCAATTTCCTTACCTGAAAAACAGAACGATACCATACTGCCGGGCTGGGAGTGGGGTTCCAGTCAGCGTTCTCTGACAGGTGCTTGGTCTGGTGTCTGGGACCCAGAGGTGCTCAGCAAATGCCAGTCTCCTTCCTCCTCCCCTCACCTCCTGTGGCTCTGTCTCCTCCTCTAGAAGAGGGGCACTGGGACCTGGGCCCCAGGGGAGCTAGCGCTGCTTCCGTTTGTCCTACTGCCCTTTGCAGGCGGCCAGGTGGCTGACTCTGGGCTCTCTCCCTTCAGGGCCATGATGGGCAGCAAGGACAGAGTGGACTTCCAGGAGCCAGAGGGATGCCAGTAAGTACCGTGTCTCGGGGCAGCAGGACACCATGGCTGGCCCTGCCTCCACACCCCTGTCTACTCACCTTCCTGTGTTGCTTCTCTGCAGGGTGAAAAGGGATCGCAAGGAGAAAAGGTAAGTCCCGAGGACCTGTGACCAATACTCGGGGGAAGTTAGCAGCCCCTCCTGCCCCCCAACCAGGGGAACCTGTGCACACGGTAGCTGCCTTGGACTGGAGGACAGGGACAGGGGAGGTATCCTGGTCTCCTTGCTACCCCCCAGTTCCCTGATTCCAAGGGCCTCAGATACTCCCAACTTCACTTGGTTGCTGGCCCAGGACTCACACACCATCACAGGAGACCGGAGACCTCCCAGGCCCCCTTAGTAGGCAGCTGCATTTTCAAATGGGGGCTGAGTGAGAGGCTGGGGCAGGAAGTGAGCTGGAAGGGACTAGTGAGGAGCAGGCAGAGAGCTTGCAGCCCCAGGAGAAGGGCACGGAAGCCAGGCTGGGCCCCAAAGAGCGGGGCTGCAGTGGGTCGAGCTGTGATGGTTCTGGAGGCAAGAATCCCTGAGCAGCAGCAGCCAATGATGTCACTAAACGATGACTTTAACAGCAGTGGCCGCCGTTTGCTGAATACTGGCCCTGCAACAGGACCCCAGTGTACAGCAATCCATTCCATCCTCCAGACAGCCTATGTGTTTGGAATTATCCCTGTTTTACAGACGAGGAGGCTGAGGTGCAGACAGGTTAAACAGGTTGCCAAAGGGCACAATCTTAAGCGGCAGGTCCTGGATTTAAACCCTGGCCCCTCCATCTCTAGAGCCCGTGCCGTCTCCAGGATGTCAGTTTCCAGAGGGCCCTCTGTCCTGCCTGCCTCTCACAAAGGCTCTTGTCTTTTCAGGGCGAGCCCGGGGAGTGCTCCTGCCCCTCTCGAGGAGACCCCGTCTTCTCTGGCATGCCGGTAAGTGGTGCTGAGAGCCTTCTCCCCAGCCCCGGGCAGAGGCCCCGCTTCCAGCCTCGCCTGGTGCCCAGTGTGCAAGGGCCCCGCAGGGCTTTGCGCCCCAGCCAGCCACCGCCTCACGCAGCCCTGCGCTTGGTGTGGACGTTGCCTATAACCTCGTCCCTTCTTTTGCGACCCCCACTCCCACCCAGGGTGCTCCGGGACTGTGGATGGGCAACTCCTGGCAGCCGGGCCCGCAGGTGTGTGTTGCTTGTCTCCTCCGTCTCTCCTCTTGTCTGCCAGCGCCCCATGGCTTGCCCACTCTAACCTGCTGCCCCAGCTGTGGGGCAGAGTGCCCTTCTGGCTCTGATTCCTTCTTCTCTCCCTCAGGGTCCCCCAGGTGTTCCTGGACCACCAGGCCCCCCTGGAGTACCTGGGCTGCAGGTAAGGAGGAGAGATAATGAGGAGTTTGGGTGGCAGGGCTCATGCTCCATGCTGCACCCTGAGGACGCTGCTCCCTGGCCCCAACCACATACATGTGTCATTTCTCACTTCTCTATGCATCTGCTTCCCAGCATGGCATGCAGGGCCTGCGGGTCCCTTAGGCCAGGTTGTGTGCACTCCCAGCCATTTTTCGAGGAATGCCCTGTTGTGTCAGCTGCCAGGAACCCAGAATCTGGGTCAGATAAAATTCCCTTACACTGGTACAGAGCCCCGCCGTTTGGGAGCAGCATTCAACGTTCATTCATGCAGCACGTATTTTTGCACATCTGCTATTTTCCAGGCACTGTTTTAGGTGCTGGAGATCTGGCAGGACACAAAAATAAAAATCCATCCCCTCTTGGAGCTTGCATTCCAGTTGGAGAAACAGACAATACACAAGATAAAATACAGTATGTTAGAAAGTGATACTTGCTCAGGAGAAAGAGAGAGCAGGGAGTGGAGAGATAGAAAATTGGAGGAGGGCAGGAAAGATATTTGCAAAATGTGTTATAAGGGTGACATTTGGGCCGGGCGTGGTGGCTCACGCCTGTAATCTTAGCACTCTAGGAGGCTGAGGCGGGCGGATCGTTTGAGCTCAGGAGTTCGAGACCAGCCTGAGTAAGAGCGAGACCCCGTCTCTACTCTAAATAGAAAGAAATTAATAGGCCAACTAAAAATATATAGAAAAAATTAGCCGGGCATGGTGGCACATGTCTGTAGTCCCAGCTACTCGGGAGGCTGAGGCAGTAGGATCACTTGAGCCCAGGAGTTTGAGGTTGCTGTGAGCTAGGCAGATGCCACAGCACTCTAGCCAGGGCAGCGTGAGACTCTGTCTCAGAAAAAAAAAAAAAATTAGGACATGGTGGCACATGGCTGTAGTCTCAGCTACTCGGGAGGCTGAGGCAGAAGGATCACTTGAGCCCAGGAGTTTGAGGTTGCTGTGAGCTAGGCTGATGCCACGGCACTTTAGCCTGGGCAACAGAGTGAGACTCTGTCTGCCTCCCCGCCCCCCCGCCAAAAAAAAGGTGACATTTGAATCAAAACTTAAAGGAAATGAGGAATGAGGGAGAGCCTTCCTGGCAGAGAAAGCAGCAGGTGCAAAGGCCCAGAGGTGGGAACGTGCCTGCTGTGTTTGGGGAATAGCAAGGAGGCCATGGGTAGTGAGAAGACAGCATTAGGATTTGAGATCTGTGTGGCATTTGTGATTAGAGGGTGCATTTCAGAGCCAGTAGCTTCAACTTGAATCCCAGCTCTGCCATGTGCCAGCTGTGTGGTGCTGGGTGAGTTCCATAACCTCTCTGTGTCTCACTGCCTTCATCTGTTAAGGGCACCTACCCAATAGGGCTTTTGTGAGTAGTAAACAAATTAATGCATGTGAAATGTATACAACTGGGCCTGGCACATAATAAAGGCTTGGAAGACATTAGCTGTCATTATTAGCATGACAATGACTACTAGTATTATTTTACATCCATTCTTTTATTCGCTTGAGCCATATATCATGCTCAAAAGGAAGGGATTGTTATTCCTAAGCCACAGCTGGGCAAGCTGAGGCTCCAAGAGGTGGAGTCTCTTGTCCAGCTAGGACTTGGTCACCCAGCTAAGACTTGGCAATGCTGGACTGGGGCTTCCCTGCACAGAGCACCTTTTGCTCCCTGCCTTTCAGGACAGCTCCCTAGTGGTTTGCACACCAGGCCACCTTTTCTGGAGATTCTAGAAGACACAGCTGCTTTTCGTGTGTCTGGCTCCCAGCTCCTGAAAGAGTGATTCTTACCGAACTAAGCAGGGCAGAATCATAGGGAAGCTTTTATGAGCTGCTCCTCCCTGCCCCATTGATTGGATACATTTCGTCTCTGTAACCCCCCCATCCCCCGCATGCCTCGCCTGCCACCCTGGGCTGGGAACCTGCTCTGTTGAGCCACCGCTGCTGATGGGAGTCTCCGCCGGGATCCCATTTCCCTCTGCCCTGGTCGGGAGTGCTGAGTCCCATGCCACAGGTTTGCAGCCACCCGTTTGCTGAGTGTCCCGGGCTTCCTGCCGGGAAACAGGAATCTGTCTACAGAGGGCTTGCAATTTTGCTTGGGGAAGCGTGAGAGTCATTTCAAAGTGACCCATTAATGAGCGAGAGGGATGTAGTATGAACCCTGCCAAGACATGCGAGGGGGAATGAGGCAGAGAGAGTGACTTATGAGTCTGGTCCCAGGCACCAGAGTCCTCGTCTAGTGCCATTGCCTGAGACCAAGCTGAGGCTGCCACTAGCAGGCGCCTCCCCATCTCTGCAGGGACAGAAACAGGCTCAGAGACGTACGTCACTTACCCACCCAAGGCTGCATCGTCCCAATGCTCGGTTATCTCGTATTGTCCTGATCCTTCTCTCAGATGAGGAAACTGAGGCACAGAGGTTAAGAAATGTGCCTGAGTCTATATAGCTAGTGGGCCATTGAGCCTAAGTTTAAACTTGGGCTGCATTCTTCACTCCTGTGGCAGAACAGCAGGTGGGATGTTTAGCTCTGAGAGGGCAGGAAGACAATCACAAATTGTCAGGCTTGAACTGCCACACTAGCCATGGAGACAGGGGCAGGGGGGTGAATAATAATTTAGGGGCCTAATAATTAAGGCATTTTCTCTGTGCCAGGCACTGCTGTAAGCCCAAATGGGGATGCTAGAGGGGACTGGGTGACTCAGGTGTGACCCAGGCCTGGTAGGGTCTGCCCTGGCTGCTCTGTGGCAGGTGATGAGTCCCATTGCTGGAGCTGAGACTGAAAGGGAGGCCAGATTGCAGAGTGAGCCAAGGAAATCCTACACAGGGAGGAGCAGGCCGAGCAGCGGTGCATTCACTGGACACGTACTTGCCTCCTCCATGTCGGGCACTGGGGATTTAACTCGGAGCATACTCCCTGCCGCCGTGGAGTGTTTAGTATGCAGATGTGCCTTCTGAGACTGCAAGGGGAACAGCCTGGGTGGCAGACATTTAACGTGAACATCCTGACAGCCATTGTCTCCTTGAAGCCTCACCATAAACTATCCCTGTTTTACAGATAGGGAAACTGAGGCTATGATTTTTTTTTCTCTAAGTAACCTGCCAAAAGTTATACACGTATTCAGGGTTTACACCTAGTCTGATTGGCAAGAATCCACCCTTGCTGTGTACATGAATGTTTTGGGGATGTCTTTTGAGGAATGGTGCTGAAATAGTGGTTAAGAGAGGAGTTGGATAGATTCCTCACTCTGAATGTCAGCTCTGTGCCTTGCTCAACTTGTGACCTTTAGCAAGTTACTTACCCCCTCTGAGTTTTTTGTGCTCCTTTTAAGATGGACATAATACCTAGATCACCAAGATAACTGTGATGATGAAATGAGAAAATATAGAAAAACTACTTAGCACAGAAAGAAACAACAGTTACTTATGGAAGACCTTCTGCCCAATTTCTGAACTTCCCCTGATGTGGGGGAAATACTCCCTGTTGGACTGGTTTGGGGGGTCCTTCCTCTGGGCCCACTCAGCTTCCTTACAAAGGGTCTATAGGCTTCCAAGCTAGGAATAGATGTCAGCCTGGTGCCAGCCAGGGCTCTGAGCTCTGTAGGACGAGGGGAAGAGGCAGGAGGGATGATGAGGCAGGCTGACCAGCGGGCTAGAGCAGGCTTCCACTCACCTGTGTCTCCTCTTGGCTGCAGGGTGTGCCTGGAAACAACGGTCTGCCAGGACAGCCTGGACTGACTGCAGAACTGGTGGGTACTGGCCCGGGCTCACCGTCCATCCCCTCCCTGCCTTCTCCCAGGGCTGAGCGGGCCATGCAGCTGGTCCTCTAGCTGCAGTGGGGGGCCCTCTTTGCTCCCCTGCTGAGGCTGGAAGCCCAGACAGCATGGCGTGACCCTATAAGTCTCCATCCCTTCCCTCAGCCGCCTGAGCCCACACATCTGTCTCTTGCAGGGCTCCTTACCGATTGAACAGCACCTCCTTAAGGTAAGAGATACCAGGGAGGGGAGCAGGAGCAGGCGGGGGCGTCTCCTAAGGAGATTCCCTTAGTGAGTGCTCAGCTGTGTGGCACCTCGCAGAGAGAGCAGCAGTTTGCAGGGAATGTGCGTTCCAAGCATCTGTCGAAGAGGGCCTGGCTGGTGCCTGGCTGGTGCCTGGCTGGTGACAGACCCCCAGGCAACATTTGCCGAACGCATGCTTAAAGGAGTCCCGTGAAGGCACCCACATGGCACATGCTGTCGGCAGAACCCAGCCCTGAAGCCTGCCCGCAGCAGCTGGCGATGAGGCCTGGTGGTGCCCAGGTCACACCAGGGCAGGACCCAGCAGCTTCCAAAGCAGAGCGGTTGGGGTGAAGGGCAGTGGGAGGGGCCATGCAGGTCACGTTCTCTGATGGGGCTGGGTGGGGCCTGGAAGAAGGCTTCAGCCATGCAGAAAGAATCCCAGGAGGAGATGGGGTTTGAGAAGCCTCTCTAGAGGTGAGAGGCAGGGCACCTGGGGCCTGGCCAGAGAGCTGGCCTGTGCCAGGGCCTGCAAACAGCCTTAAGACCACACCAGCGGGCTGTGGCCTGGTCTGGCTTACCCAAGCTGGGCGGAGGTTCCCCAGGGGAACAAAGGGTCACACAGCCTTTCCTTGCTCAGTCACCTTAGAGATCAAAGCACAGTAATTCCTCAGGCTGCCTTTAGGTTTCTGAAGGTGGCCCTCACATTGCTGGACTTTATTCTCCTCCAGCTCAGTGTCCTCAGGGGTCCTTCCCATGCCTTGGCCTCCAGAGCCCCCTACCGCCCAGTCCTAGCCACGCTCCCCTGGCATGGGCTAGTCAGTGCCCTGGACACTGCACTGCCCAACGGCCCTGTCTGCCCTGCCCTTGCTTTTATATCTCCAGAAGCAGCCAGAGGAGGGCAGGGGAACCTCATGGCAGCAGTGACATGTTGGGTCACAGTGGGGTTGTGGCAACGAAATTCCAGCTCTTCTCTCCTAGGCTTCTGTCACTCTGGGTACCCTGCATCCTGCAGGGATTGAGGGGCTCGCCCTTTCCCCCATAATATTTCCTCTGTTGGCTTCCTAAGCAAGTATCCGCCAAGGGCCCCAAGTAGGAGCTGAGTGTGGCCTGGAGAAGGAGCCAGATGGCACCTCAGGGGCTGCCGACCAGGAGCCCCGGCCACCACACGCACCCACAGTGCAGAGGAGGCAGGGCCTGCGGAGGGAGCGCTGGCTTGAACTTAGCTCAGACACGTCACACTGCCACTGCGTGTCAGCTCCTCCTCCCCACCACGCTTATGAGATGACTGGCCCCGCTGCACCGTCAGGGATGGATGTGATAATGTGCACAGGCTTATTACAATACATGGCATCTGGGTGCTGAGTAAATGACGGCCATTGTCATTGGGCTTGGCAGAGAGCAGTGAAGGTGGGTGCGGAGGCTCCTGCCTGGGCGTCCACAGACACCACAGCGGGTCGTGGGTAGGTTCCGGGTTCCCCAGGGCCTCCAAAATTGCAGGCTGGCTTTTACTAGCGGGTTTGTTTTTCTGGGAAGAGTACCCATAGCTTCCGTCAAACTCTCAGAAGGAGCTGTGATTCAAAGAATGTTAAGCCCCCGGGTAAGAGGAAGAAGACCTTCCTATTGGGAAGAGCAGTCAGGCATAGCGACGTGGGAAACCCGTGGGCAATCAGGCCTGCTCTGGGGAAGGAGGGCAGGCCCGTCCCAGAGTGTGTCTGTGAAGGGCCTGGCTCCTCCCGCAGCTGTGCCTTGCCTCCCCGGGGCAGAGGGGCTGGCGTTTGGAGCCATTCTCTTCAGCCTCACTCCTCGTGGCTTGTCCTCGCAGTGGGTGCAGGTTGCAGGAACAGCCGGGACAGATGGTCCCTCCGTGGGCCCCTCCGCCTCCTCCCACACGCCTGTCTGGAAAGTGGCTTTGGCTTAGCCCTACCCGAGCTTCTTCCTGGAGGAAACTCAGAGCCAATTGTTGGGAGTGGGTCGCCCAGGGATGGAGCAAAGCTGCGGCAGGGACGTGGCTGGGGAGGGAGAGAATGTGGGCGGAGGGCTGCGGGCGGGGGCCCCGGCTGTGGACTCTGAGTGGGGCTGCCCCCATCGCCGTCATCGCCCCATGCTCCACTGCTCTCCCTGTTCCCTCCTCAGAGCATCTGTGGGGACTGTGCCCAGGGGCAGATGGCCCACCCAACGTCCCTCCTGCAGAAAGGCGAAAAGGGGGACCAGGGCATCCCCGGTGTGCCAGGCCTCGACAGCTGTGCCCGGGTAGGGACTGGGCTCGGGGCAGCTGGTATGGGGGGCAGTGGGAGGCTCCCTGGCCGCCTCGCCTGACGGAGCTCCTCTCCTCGCCCTTCCCTTTGCAGTGCTTCTCAGAGCGGGAGCGCCCGAGAGCCGAGGAGGCCCGGGTGAGTGGGCCCTGCTCTCCCCAGCCCAGCCCACGCCCCACGGGGAGGGCCCTGGGCGTTCACTCTCACCGTCT
Organism: Lepilemur ruficaudatus; assembly: GCA_963574885.1. Taxonomy (NCBI): domain Eukaryota; kingdom Metazoa; phylum Chordata; class Mammalia; order Primates; family Lepilemuridae; genus Lepilemur; species Lepilemur ruficaudatus. Next base: position 64,389 of record CAUYRT010043341.1, on the reverse strand, counting down.
CCATCGCTCCCCAGGGAGACAACATCGATGGAGATCCCGACTGTGCTGGGAGCCCCGGCCTGCCTGGTCCTCCGGGACTGCCAGGCCAGAGAGGAGAAGAGGTAAGAGCGCCCTGTCTGCCTTTGAGACCTGTCAGGACCCTCTGAGGCGTCACGTGACCGGCACCCTTTACTGCTCTGGCCTCATCTGTACTCCCGGAGCGCGGCTCCTCTGGGGTACATGGGACACGTTCCCCTGCCCAGGCCCAGCCACATCCTCCTCCTGCAACACCCTTCTCCAGGGCTCATTCCTGCACTCCTATAGCTCTGCTCAAATGTCACCTTCTCAGTGAGACCTCCCCTCACCACCCTCTTTATAACTGAGCCCCCACACCAGCCTCAGGGCCTCCACCCCCCTTGCCTGCATCCCGTTCATCACCATCCAACATACTGAGTACTTACTTCATTCAGGAACATTCCACGTAATTTGTCGTGCACCAAGTACGTGCCAGCCCTGCTCTATTTGTTACTGTGTCCATCCCCCCCTAGAACGTAAGTGCTGCGAGGCAGGCATTTTTATCTGTTTTGTTTATTCTATGTTCCCAGCCCTTGGACCAGTGCCTGGTACATAATAATTGCTCAATAAATGTGTGTTGCATGACTAAATGAACCAAATGAAAGGTGGTTTTAACCTCAGCTAAATAGTGACCCTGGCTATGGCCAGCCATGGGGAAGGCCACTGAGGTCCTGGGCTCTGTGGGGCCCAAGCTCTTCATCCTCGTCCCTTGGCTTCCTTTGCAGGGTCCGCCCGGCATGAGGGGCTCTCCGGGTCCTCCCGGCCCTATTGTAAGTATCTGTGCTTCCCTGGTCAGCTTGAAAAGCTCTTGAAGTTGTCATGACACTCACACACCCTTCAGCTGCCTTGTCCCCAAGAAGCTGGGCAAAGCAGAAAGAGGGAAGTTCCAGTGTCCCCTGCAGCCCCTCAGCAGGGCATCTGTGGGGACTGTGGTCTCCCACCACCGAATTCCAGAACTGCCCTGCTCTGCCCCATGGCCCAAGGTCCTGCTTAGTGTTGGCCCTCTGGGTGCAACTTGCTCCCTGTGCCCCTCCCTGCTGCGTTTTACTCGGGGGACTCTGGCCGCCCAGGGCAGGGGGCTGAGCTACTGGCTCACAGTCTCGGCAGGCAGGGCAGCGTGGGGCATCCTGGCCACATCTCTCTGTGCCCTGCGACACAGTCCCTACAAAGGCCAGGGGCCACGTTGGAGCTGCCCTCCCTTGCTCTGTTGGGCCATCTCTGGGCGAGTCTACAAAGTCCAGACTAGGGAGTCCTCTGTGGTGTTGCTACGGCAGGAAAATAGACGTGACTAGGAAAGACTGGAAGAACTAAAAGGCTTTTTTGGAGGAAAACTGGCTGGTGGAAGCTGCCTTAGAGACAGGGAGCTGCCACTTGGGGGACATACGGAGGCCAGGTGGCAGGCGTGGTGGTCCAGCAGGAAGAATGGGGCTTCCACTCCGGCACAGGCACTCGGCTAGACCCCGGAAGACTTGGGGAGGACGCTGGCGCTGGGGGCTGTTTCGCGTCTCTGCCGGCGGAAGAGCCCTTCTTCCCGGAGCCAGGGCAGGAGCAGCTGTCTTCTGGGCCAAGACTGTCAATGAGTCTCTCTTCTAGCTGTCTTTACAATACTCCCATGACCTCCTCTCCCCACGGCCCCCCAGCCCTAGATTGTGCCCCCCAGGCTGCCCCAGGGTTACCGTGCTTGTGAGATGTGACCTGCCTGTTTCTCCCACCAGGGCCCCCCAGGTTTTCCTGGTGCCGTTGGCTCCCCCGGATTGCCTGTAAGAACCTAGCACTGCTCGACCTCCCCTCCCCCGCCAGCCAGGTCTCTGTGGCTTTCGCTTGTGTCCCTCCGTCGTCGTGCCCTCACCTCCGTCCTCCGTGTTTGTTGTGCCCCTTCAGGCTCGGTAGCTAACGACACAGGTTCCCTGAGGTCCGGGCAGCTTGGACATCCTCCCAGCCTCTGACTTTTTCCACTCTCCCCTCCCTCCTCTCCTGTTCTCTTCCTCTGTCTTCTCCCTCACCCACCCCCATCTTCCTGTTCCTTTCCTCCCACCGTCCATGCCACCCCCAGGTCCTCCGGAGCCATCGGGCTCTCGTACCTTCTTATGTCAGGCTGTGCCTCTAGGGCCCCTTTTTTCCTCCCTTCTCACTCTGCCTCCTGCTTCTCACCACCTTTGGTGTTGACTAAAGATTCGCTGAAAGTAGTTCTTGGGGCCCTGCCAGGCACCTGGCTCAGAGCCCGGCAGAGATGCCAACGCTTCAGGGCTTCACATTGCAGGTTTGCCACCCTGCTGCTTGGCAGGGCTGTCCAGGGGCACCCAGGGATTTAAAGACAGCCCTGCCCACACCTTGTCCACTGTCCTGGAGGAAGCTGGCCACTTCCTCCTCTCCCCTTCCTCTTCCTTGGCTCCAGTCCCGGCCTGCTCTGGGGCTGGCATGTGATACCAGCCAGTTGGGTTTCTGGGTGTCGGGGGGCGCTGCCCCTCTGTGCCTGGCACCTTGGCCTGCTCCTTCTGCCAGGTGTCGTTAATTGCTCTGCCTTCGTCATCGTCACAGGTGTGTTTAAATCACCCCCATCCTCACTGTTGCTCCCTCGTGGGTCACAGAAACTAACCTCCTGTTTGTCAGATTTCATATTCCCGGGGCCTGGCTCCTCTCCTCCCAGGCCTGGCGATGGAGGCTCAGGGAGCAGGGCCCCTCCTTGTCGCAGCTCCATCTGTCCCCACATCCTCATCTCTGGCCGGGCCTTGTCTGTTTCTGCTTGCTTGGGTGAAGGGGCCATCTGTCCGTCTAGCCATCTGTCTTGCGTTGTGGAAAGGTTTGGGCGCCGTCTCTGGAGGGCATGAGGGAGAAGGGGGCAGAAGAGGTGTCCTTATGGTGTGGGGCATCTTCGAAGGCCAGGGTGAGGAGTGAGGGGTGGGGACTCTGGCTTTGATTGCAAGTGATACCCCTTTTCACCCTACGAAGTGACAGGGATTGCTCTGGAGGGAGCCTTTCCGTGTCTCTCTCTGCATCCAGAAAAGAAGGTGATTTTTGGCTTGGGGTGGGGGGACTTGGACAGGTAAGTGTTGGGTGTCGGGTGATACACTCTGGTGGGGGACATCATGCTGGGGCACCTCTCCTGACAGTTGCCCCTCAGAAGGGGCACACATCTCACCTGTCACCCTCCTAAAGGAGCACCCAGTTACCAGGGTAGGGCACACCAATGACAAGCACCTGAGAGGTCCCCTCTCAGAGTCACCCACCTGGGGGGCATATATCTGTAGTCACCTGTCTTGGAGGGTAGCTCCTGCAAGGCACCCATAGGTGGGAGTTTTCACCTCTCACAGTCACTCTTTGGAGCACATCCCCTATGGTCACTTTGCTAGGGACACCAAGGGAGTCACTAGTGACCTCTTTGCCCAGAATGGGGACAGAGGGCCGGAGGTGGGAGGGGGGAGTTGGGGCTGGGTGGGGATTGCCCTCCTTGGCAGTTTCTCATGATTTTTCTTCCCAAGGGCCTTCAAGGAGAGCGAGGCCCCACGGGCCTGACGGGAGACAAGGGGGAACCGGTAAGAGGACGCGTCAGGGTGGGAGAGGCAGAGACGGGGAGGCAGAGGCTGGGCCCCGAGGGGTGGCTGCTGAGTGGAGGTTGGGAGGTGTGAATCCTTTGGGAATCCACCCTCTGCCCCTCTACCCTGACTCCTTCAGCGTGGGGTCTTCACACGCCCTCAGGATCAAGGAGCCGATCTCTATGTCCTGACTCCCATCAGGAGCACACCGTGTCCTCACCAGCATCCCTGGGGTCTCCTCTTCCCTCTGCCCGTAGTACTGGGCATGCCCCTTCTATCCCTCCTCCCTGGTCCCTGCCGCCCTGCTCTGGGCCTCCTCTGGCTCAGCTCCCAGGGTTCTGATCACGAGGGGGCTCATCCTCCATCCAGCCCCAGGTCGATGGTGGTGGTCACAGCCGAGGGAGCCTGGAGCTGGGGGAAATGGCCCAGGGTGGCTGTGCTGGGGGAGCCAGTGTCTGCTAGATGACAGGTCCAGATGTCCTGGCTGTGGCCACCCTTTCACCCAGGGAGGGGGGAACAGAAATATTGGGGGACGGTCTACCATGTCTGCTTTTCTTTGCAGGGTCCTCCAGGGCAACCTGGCTACCCAGGTGCCATGGGCCCCCCAGGACTGCCTGTGAGTAAGGGGACCCTGGCTCTGGGGGCACCAGACAGGGCCAGGCTGGGCGTCCCTCAGCAGCCTCCCCTTCCCAGGCATTTCCGCCTTGGCCTCTGCTGGGCTGTCATGCAGTCCCCACTGTAGGCCCCCTGGGTAGCTTGGGTTGGCCCCACGACTCTGCCTTCAGAGTGGCCAGACTCTTAGAGCACCATGCAAGTCCTAGACACGCACGAACTGAGATCTGTCTCCTCGGATTTGGGAGAGCTGGGAAGACAGCTGGGAGGACTCACCCCTCACAGGAGCCCGCTGGGTGGCCACATCCCCACTTTCCACGGTGGCATGGGGGGTGGGAGACTTCCCCTCCCCAGCTGTCCTCCTCGGTGCCATCTGCCTCAGAGAGCCAGCGTGGGTGCCAGCTGCAGTCTCCACCCCTCGCATTAGCGCCGTGACTGGCTGGCCACGGGGCTAATTCTGCTCTCTTTGCGGCTTGTCAGGGCATCAAGGGGGAGCGCGGCTACACGGGGCCAGCGGGAGAGAAAGGGGAATCGGTGAGTCGCAGCTCTGCGGGGGCGGGAGGAAGGGCTTCAAACAGAGCTGCCTCTGCCTGCCGCTGCCACCACCACCACCACTGTGGGCTGGAGATTTCCTAGCAGCCTGCAAAGGAGGAGACGTTACCCCTGCCCCCGAGCCAGCCTAGTCACTCCAGCTGCCTCTGGTCTGCTGCAGGCAGCATGGCTGGTGGGGCTGGTCACTGAAGAGGCGCAGGCAGGAGGAGAATCCCAGTGCTTCCGTTTGTGGGGGAAGGGGCCAGGAGTCAGCTGGCAGAACTCCTCCTCCTCCTCCTGCAAAGGAGGGCCTGGGACTCTAGCCCCAGCCCCACTGAGTGGCCTCCGTCCCCAGCAGAGCCACTCTCCGCAGAGCCAGGGTGTGCCAGGCCCCAGGCTGAGCACAGGAGCTGGGCTATGACCAGGGGATTCTGAACCCCACAAAATGAGGAAGTGACGTGACTCACCCAGGGTCCTGCAGCTAGTTAGTGAGTTGGTGGTAGAATCTGGACTTGAACCCAGGTCAGTCCTGGTGACAAACCTCAGGTCTGGGATCAGCTAAACTGGGACAGGAGTCTTACAAATTCACTAAGTGTAGTGAGGCCTCAGCAGGATTCAGCAGACACTGTCACGCATTTATTCAATAAGTGCTCTTTCTCCTGGGCCTGCGGGTGCCGGGCTCCTGAGGACACTGCAGCGAACAGAGCAGGCAGGTGCGCCCCTTGCCCTGCAGTGCGGGAGGCGGACAGCAGATGAAGGAACCAGTACCTGTGAATGAGGGGACCCATGGAGGAGACAGAGGCTGTAGGGGCGTGCAGAGTGCCCTTAGACAGAAGATCAGGGGAGGCCACTCTGAGGAGGTGGCCTTTGAGCTGAGATGTGAATGGCAGGAGGCAGGGGGCCTGTGGTGGTCTGCACTGGGAATCCTAGGGGCAGAGGCTGGGGTGGGAGGCTGTGTGCACTGCAGCAATAGCCGGGAGCCAGGACTCCTTGAAGGGGTTGAGAAGGGAGGGCATCCCAGGTAAAGAGGACAGCTGTGCAAAGGCCGGGGGCTGTGAACGCACAGTGCATGTTCGGGGGATGGTGGTCTCACTGAGCAAGGCAGAAGAGCAGAAGGGAGGCAATGAAGTGGAAAAGGGTGGCTGGTGCCAGATCACAGGCTGCCTTAAAGACCAGCATTGGTAGAAAATGTGCACCTCATTCAGTTGGCAGAGGGAGCCATGGAAGGTGTTTGAGCAAGACAGTGACACATCAGAGCTGTGCTTGAAGAAGAGAACATGGCAGTCCTTTGCTGGCTGGCTTGGAGTGAGCCAGGAGGTGGCAGGACAAGTTAGGAAGCTGGTCCAGCAGCTCAGGCACTGGAAGCCCAAACAACCAGGAAGAGAAGTCCCGCCAGCTTAGGCAGCCCCCGCCACGTGCCCTGCCTCTGCTCTGAGCTTCGTCCCCTGCCCCATTCTCCCCAGGCAGCGTGACTGATTCTGCTCCTTTGTGTCCCTAGGGCCCCCCAGGATCTGAAGGCCTCCCAGGTCCCACAGGCCCAGCGGTGAGTGAGGGAGGGGGCAAGGAGATGTGAACATGGACCCCTGGTCCTTCCCTGGGATCTGAGGACAGGAAATTCGGTTCCAGCTGCATTGTTCTCTTTGGGTGACAGGGTCTCCGAGGAGAGCGAGGACCCCAAGGGAACTCGGGTGAGAAGGGCGACCAGGTAAGTGACAATTGGGACTTGTCTGGGGGGAGGCAGGGAAGGGGCAGCTCTAGCGTCCGCTTGAGTTGTGACCTGCCACCTGGTGCCCAGAGCCTCACCTACTGGCCATCTCAGGCAGATTGGAGAGCAAGGGCCGTGGGCTTGAGGCTGCCTCACTCGTCACTCTTTCCACCTGGGCAGCCAGGCAGGAGAGAGGGAGTGGCACAGCACACTGTCCCTTGTTTCTTCCCCTAGGGATTTCAAGGCCAGCCAGGCTTTCCAGGCCCACCGGTGAGTGAAGGCACAACGCCGGCTCTGTGTGATGTGGTCCCATCGGGAGCGATGGCCTGGCTAGGGGAGGACAGTCCTCGGGAGGAGGGGAAGAGGCAGGGGAGGAACAGCCTGGGTGGCCAGGCCTGGTTCCAGGGGCCAGACCTGGAGAGCAGGGCCTCCTGGGTGGGCCCCAGCCCAGCGGGTCAGGCAGACGTAACGCTCCTGGGTGGTGTTTCTAGGAAGTCAAAATGAATCACTTTCACAACAGTGCAACACGCACAGGAGGAAGAAGGAAGGGGAGCTCCTCCTCCAACCCCACTTTCATTCCCACTTGCTCCTTTGTTGGTATAGGGTCCCCCCGGATTCCCAGGCAAAGCTGGAGCACCTGGCCCACCTGGCCCCCAAGCAGAGAAGGTGAGCAAGACCCCGAGTTGGCCCAAGTCATGGATCTGAGCCATGCAGCTCCCATGCCCCCCACCCCTCCAGCATCAGATCTTCAGGAAATTCCAAGACTGACCTAGTTGTATCAGGCTGGGGAACAAGGCCTCTAGGATGTGCTCACTGACTGCTGGATGGCAGCAGAGGCTACAGCAGACCAGTGAGCTCCTCGGGACAGCCGCTCGGCCCAGGAAGTCTAGCAGCCCGGGCGGCAGGGAGCTCAGGGAAGGGGGAAGCACTACTGAGACTGAGAACCCCCAAAGGAGGACACTAACCTGGAGGGACAGTGGCCTCCCTCCTGGGCAGCCGTGCTCAGGCTGTTCCCAAGGGCCCAGAGAGAGCAAGGGAGCCCCCACACTGGCTGCCTTGAGTTTGGCTTAATCAACTCTAGAGACGTGGCTCTGCCTTGGTTGAGGGGGCTGAAGTCCCTGTTCCCGCCCAACTTCTGAGCTCTCTGTATGTGCTGGGTGGTGGTATACAAGGCCCCAAGATTAATTTCTGAGCTTGGGGTGCAGGGATTGGGGCCTAGAGGGAGGTGCTCTTTCCTCTGAGAGCATACACATTAACTTCTCACTGTGCAGGAGGGGAAACTGAGGTCCAAAAGGCTGGGGGCAGGCTAGGCACAGTGGCTAACACCTGTAATCCTAGCACCCTCGGAGGCCAACTCCTGAGCTTGAGCTCAGGAGTTTGTGACCAGCCTGAGCAAGAGCAAGACCCTGTCTCTACTAAAAATAGAATAGCTGGGTATTGTGGCGCTCGCCTGTAGTCCCAGCTACTGGGGAGGCTGAGGCAGGAGGATCACTTGAGCCCAGGAGTTTGAGGTTGCAGTGAGCTATGATGGTACCACTGCACTCTAGCCTGGGGCAATAGAATGAGGGTCTGTCTCCAAGGCTGGGAGCAGCCCAGGGGCACACGGTGTGTTAGCAGCAGAGAGCTAACTTCCCTCCCAGCCACGGGAGGGCCTGGGTCCCTCACTGCCTCCCTGGAGCCAGTGCCCATCAGCCATGGTTGGGGTGGTGGTGGTTGCCAGCTCCCTTCCCTCCTTCCCTTCCTTGTGAAGGACCTAGGTGGCAGCCCCTGCTCTCCTTAGGCTGGTCATTGCAGGGAATCCCAAACCTCTGGCCAGTGGTTCTCTATCCAGACTCCCAGTGGGGGCTGACTTTGGCTGGGGCTGTGCTGACCCCTCCTGGTGGCTAGTGGCATTGCATTGCCCCGAGTTCTTTTTTTCCCCTTTGCTGGGTCTCTAGCTGGATCCCTTCCCCTAGACCACCCCACAGCCACTCATCCAGACAGCCACCCTCTCCCCACTGGGAATGTAGCAGCCCCCACCCCTAAGCAGATGAAGCATCTTGCCTCCCCCTCCTTTTCTGGTAAACATTCCAATTCATGCGTCTTTTCTCATTACTCCCCTGCTTTGAACCTTCGATGGCTCCCTAGTACCTGTGGCAGTTGTTTTCAATTTTATAGTCCTTGAGGCTTTTCATCACACAAAAGCTCATATAAAGCCTCAATCTATAAAATAGATAGAAGTTTCTCTGGCTAAAACAAGGGCAAGGTGTCCTGGAGTCCACCTTCTGGATCCCTACTTCATGGCCCCAGCTTTGAGGCTCCCCAGGAACCCCTAGGGCTCTGAGAAATACAGTTTGAAAACCACTGATCTGTGTGATAAAGTTCAGCACGGCATTCATGGCCCTCACGCACCAGGCTGGGACTTCTCCAGCCTCTTCTCCCACCCGCCCATCCCCCGGGTTCCCCCAGACACCCTGGCCAGGCCAGGCACGTGACCACTTCCAAATCTCTATCCTTCTCTTAGGTTCCCTCTGGCATGCGCTTTTCTCCTCCACCTGCCCAATCCCAAATGTCCTTCAGAGGCTAGCATCTGGTGACTCTCTGTGGCACTTTCCCCGACCCCCGCCAGAATGAGCCGCTCCCTCTTCTGAACTCCCCCAGCCCTTCCACACACAGCACATGGACTGTTGCTTTGCCTTGGATTGTGGCAGGCCTGTGACCCTCACTGGACTGTGTTCTCCTTGGGGAATCAGAGCCCACAACGGTGCTCGGCGTGCTGTTGGGGCCCATTGAACGTGTGCTTTCAGTTCAGCACACGCCACCGAGCGGCCACCACGCCAGCCTCTGGGTCAGCCCTGAAGATGCTCTGTCCCTTCCTCATGAGCAGGGAGGAAAGGGGGATGCTTTGCAGATGAAGACAGAGCCTCTTGGGGAGGCGGTGTAGAATATATCCAGTTAGGCCAGGACCACACTGGGTCAGAAGCCAGCTGTCCTGGTGTCCAATAGTCACCAGAAGCCCTGGCCCAGGCCTAGTCTCCGCGGGCGGGGCAAGGCCCTGCTGACTTTGTTGTGGGGGCTGGCTTCCAGGGCAGCGAAGGGATGCGAGGCCCGGCAGGCATGCCTGGTTCCCCGGGGCCACCAGGACCTCCTGGGATTCAGGTGAGTGTCTGCCCTGGCAGACATGTGGGGGGGTGTGTGTGAGTGCATGTATGTATATGCGTGAGTACATGTGTGTGCATACATGTGCGAGTGCACTTGCACATGCATGTGAGAGAGTACTGTGTGCACGTGTGTGTGTGCACATGTGTGTGTGTGCACTGGGGTGGGAGTTGGTGGGAGGGTGGAGAGAGTTGCGGGGCTTGGTCAGGTCCCCCGTTTCCCAGGCCCCCGCACAGACGTGCAGAAATGCCCTTTTCCTCTTTGCAGGGCCCAGCCGGGCTGGACGGTCTGGATGGGAAGGACGGCAAGCCCGGCCTGCGGGTGAGACGATGCCGCAGGAGGACAGGCACCCCCTCCTCTCCCTCATTCCCCAGGAGCCAATCAAGGGAACCCTGAAGAAAGGAACTGGAGTGTCCCCTCTTTGTCAGGGGCTGCCCTGCCTTCCCTCGGCCTGTCTCCCACTGCACCCACCTCCCTGGTGGCACAAGAGCCCCTCAGTTTCCTGGTTCTCCCAGTGGCCTTAACCAGCCTAGATGAGCTGGGCCTCATCAAAGGCAGCAGTGTCAGGAATTAATTTATATCCAGAAGCTCAGGCAACGGAGGGAACTCGGCTGGGTTTGAGGAAGAATCAGGCTGCAGACATGGAAGGACTCGAGCAAGCCCTGGCTCTTGGGTCTTATTTTCTGGGGAATCCGAAAGGGATGGGGCCAAGGCAAAGGGCAGAACATCAAGGTTAACCCCCTCTATGCCCAAAAGACGGAAGAGTGAGGCCTGGAGAGGGGCTGGGATTCTCGGAGGTCCCATAGGCAGTCAGAGGCCGGGCCAGGCTTGAGTTCTTCTCTCTGGCCTGTGTGACAATCCCTCTGTCCTGGGACAGCTGGGGAGGGGCTGGGGGGACAGAATGTGGCAAATGACTTGGGAACAAGCTGTACAAAGCTCCTGTCTCATGCCCTGGTCTCTTTCCCTAGGGGGACCCTGGTCCCGCTGGCCCCCCTGGACTCATGGGACCCCCGGTAAGTGGAGCTGCAGGAAGGAGTTGGGAGCTGAGCAGTTGCAGCCTCTGCCTGGCGGGGGTGTGGCATCCCCAATCCAGGTCCTCTGTGGGCCACGTTTTCACGTTGGATTGGTTTGATTTGTTTAACCTGAGCGGGGAGGCGTGGGAAGAGGCCCCTGGCAAGGGGCTTGAGGGCTCCCTGCTTTTTCTTCCAGGGCTTTAAGGGGAAAACAGGACATCCTGGCCTCCCAGGACCTAAGGTAAGGGTCTGGTGACCTCTGCCACACAGCTTTTCTCTGCCCTCCTGAAGGCCTGACCCCAGGCAGACATGACAGCCTAGGGATTGGGGTGGAGGTGCCACCTGCCCCTTGGCTGAGAAGCCATCCCCGCATCCGACTCGTGAGGCCACTGGTGCCTGGCAGACTGGGTCAAGGCTTCACTGCCTACCAGCCTGAGGGCATCAGATGGCCCCTGTCAGGGCCCCTCTGCTGTGGGGTTGACTTGGGGTGAGGGTGCCATGTGAAGGTCTGGTGAGCTTCAGCTGCCCCTCTCTCTTCTAGGGTGACTGTGGCAAACCAGGTCCCCCTGGCAGCAGTGGCCGGCCCGGAGCAGAGGTAAGGTCCAAGGACCTCACACTGCCTTCCCTGAGTCGGCCTTTGGACTCTGCTGAGCCTCCTGCTCATTGGCAATGTGGCTGCCTTCCCTCCTCGGCCCTCGGGGAGGTTTCACCCACCCCTGCACATCTTGAACTTTCTCCCTCCTCTTAAGGGTTGTAACTGGTTCTGCTCCCTAGAGGCTCCTGGGTCACCAACCTAAAAAGGCAGGGCCTGGCCTGCTCAGGCTGGGGGTTGCGCTTTCTCTACCCAGCGGTTCTCATGGGGCAGGGCTTGTCCCTTGGGCCCTGGAGGGCTCAGGTCTGGAGCCTGGGACTCAGCCAAGCTCCTCCGGCCACTGGCCTTCCCTCCTGCCCTGCTCAGCCCTCTCCCGCCTTACAGCCACGCGTGCACAAGTCAGTCCATTTCCATGTCACTTCTTCCTTTTTCTGGCTCCTGCAGGGTGAGCCTGGTGCCATGGGACCCCAGGGAAGACCCGGCCCTCCCGGCCATGTTGTGAGTTAAACTGTTTTTGTCTCTGCCCCTGTGGGAGTCGGGATTCTGTTGGGGTGAGGGGCAGGCTGGGATGACCTGAAAGAACTGACCGGAGGAGCTGCTCTAACCGTGAAAGCCAGGAGGGGTCCTGGGCTCCCCCAGTTCCGTGATTCCCAAGTTTTTCACCATTTTCTTGTTTTCTGAGCACATTCAAGTTCATGTATCAGATGAAGGTTGTTCAGTTAGTCAACAAATAATTACTGAGCACCTGCCCCATACCAGGCACTGTTCCAAGCACTGGGCGACAGCAATGAGCAAGACAGACAAGGTCCCCTGATGTCATAGGGCTTTTGGGCAGACACAACAAGAAAACTAATATGATGTTATAGGGACGGACAGGGAGGGGACTTCAGAGGAACCCTTACTGGAGAAGTGACACTTGAGCTGAGGCCTGAATATAAGAGGAGGAGCCAGCTAGTGAGCCGTGGTGGGGAGAGTCCCACGCAGGGGGCAGCTGGGACAAGGGGCCTACGGCAGGGAGGAGCTTGGTGTGTTTGAGGAACCCCAAGAAGGTCAGTGTGGCTGGAGTGTGGTTTGGGGACGGTGCGCGAGGGAAAGGAGAGCTGGCCTGACGCTGGTCAGGGAGGCCCCCAGCAGCGTGGCCAGGAGTGTGGGCGGGCGCGCCCGTGGACGCAGTGGCCGTGTGGCTGTGGTGGACAGGGGCAGTGTGGATGGAGCTGGGATGTGTTTGGAGGTGGAGGACTTGCCGGTGACCTGTTGGGGCAGGCGAAGTGGTAGAAAGAGGGGAATCGGGATGACGCCTGCATTTGGCTTGGGCCACTGGGTGAGTAGGTGGTGTGTTTACTGAGATGGGGCGACTTGGAGAGGATGTTTATTAAGCAGTAATGAATTTCCCATCTCCTTTACTCATCAGTAACACAGCCGACTGCCAGACGCGCCTTTGATCAGTACGACAGACTCAGCTGATAGGCTCTGAGGAAAGCGAAATGCTAGCATGTTGTCGCAGCCCTGTGAGGTTGGCTGTGTGACTTCCAGGAGGCTTTTGGAAATGTTAAAAATAGTTCATGACCAAAAAAAGGAACTCTCAGGTCCCCATACTATTTTTATGCATCTCAAGGGGTCTGGGGACCTGGATTGGGAAAGCCAGGTCTAGCCTGGTCTCCCTCACATTACGGATGAAAGACAGTGTTGCACACTCTGAACTGTGGCCCCGTTGCAGACTCAGCGGGGGCTGGGGACGAGGTGGGTGCAGGCCTCCCCATCTCACCTCTGTCCGTCCAGCCCGGTCCCCACGCTGTGTGACGGTCCTGGTGCTGGGCATTTCTGTCCCAGGAGACCTGAGATGAGTACAATAGAGGCCGTGGCCTCTGGAGCTTTCTGTCTGTGAGTGTGGAGGGAAGTGCTCTGAGACAGACCCCAGTGCCCCGGGATTCAGAGAAGGTGCCACTCTGGCCAGGGAGGTGATGTTTGAGCTGTGCCTCATGGGCAAAGACGTGGACCCAGAGGTGTGAGGGAGGGCGTTTCAGACGCAGCCACAGAGCAGGCAGGAGGGAGCAGCCACGTGTTGGAGTCTCACTGCTCTCTGGTGTCAGCGGCAGCAGGAAGCCAGTGGGCCCAAGTGCCACCCTGGAGCTTGTCCCTGTGGATGTTGGGGTGGCTGCTGAGCCTCCACCCTCACCCCCACTAGGCCTGGTCTTGCCTCTTCCCTAGAACAGTAGGAAGTGGCTGCCTTTGGGGAAGAAGGGGTCTCACCCCAGGCCTTTGCCCTCTGCACTTGGCCTCTGGTGGTGGCTCCCGGATCAGTCCCCCTCAGTACAGCCCCAGATGCACCACTCAGCGTGGGGAGGCAGGCGGGTCCCCAGCCTCAGCTCTGGACACAAATCTTTGGGCAGAAGCCCAAGTGCAAGGCCGGAAGGGCAGGAAGGGTTTCAGAAGGAGAACAGAGCTGCTGAACTTTAGGGCTTGTTCCTGCTGCCAGGCCCTCCGCCTCCCGGGGGCTTGTTATTAGAGCCAGTTTCTATCCCACTGACTCTGCTCTTTTTAGGGGCCGCCGGGGCCTCCAGGCCAGCCAGGACCAGCTGGGATCTCTGCCATGGTGAGTGACATGCTCCCTTCCTTGTTCCCTCCCAGGAGCTCCAGCCTGCTGTGCTATGGCTCCTTCAGAGGAAGCCGGAGGGACGCAGGACAGTGTATCCCCACTCCTCCTTCCCTGGCATCAGCCTCTCCTGTCTCCAGATATCACCCCTTCCAGGAGGTGGTGAAGGGCTTCTGAGAGGGCTGCAGGCCATCCCAGGGTCCTGCTGCAAGTTCAGGCAGTGCCACCTCCCACTCTGGGGCCTGGGAGGTGGGGGACACAGTCCCCATCACACGACGGGGTGTCTGCCTCTGGCTGTGTGGGGTCCACTTTATCCCCTCCCACCCCCTCACCATCGCCCTTCCTGTCCTCCAGGGCCTGAAAGGAGACCGAGGAGCCACTGGAGAAAGGGGCCTTGCAGGCCTCCCAGGCCAGCCTGGCCCTCCTGGACACCCCGGCCCCCCGGTAAGACCCCACATCTATGGCACAGCTGAAGCGGAAGGGGTCAGTGGGCTGAAGGGCAGCGGAGTGCAGCACTGCACATCTGGGCTCTCCAAGGAGGGAGAGGCAGTTAGCACGGCAGGAGGCAGGGCATGAACACGTGCGCCTGAGGATCACGTCATACTTGGAAAGACGACCCTGTACACCAGGGCTGTGCCAGCTGCACACAAGGTCACTGCCTCTGACCATGCACCAGCATCAACCTTGTGCAGACCCTTCTTCTAGGTGTCAGACAGGGGAGACCCGTCCCTGTCTGCCCCTGCCCCTTCCCCAGGGAGCTTGTCTACAACCACAGAAAATTTTTGTAAATGTCAGAAACCAGAAACGCGGTGCTGTGGCTGTAACTTTCTGAGCTCTTCGGAAACCACGACTTGGTCTCAGCTAATGTTTAACACTAAGAGCAATGATGTATTGATCACCGACCATGTGCTGAATGGCGAATTAAGTGTCTGGTGCACACTTAGTCTCAATCTGCACTGCAACCCCGTTTAGTAGATACAATTGTCCCCATTGTACAGGTGAGGATGCCGAGGCTTAGCAAGGTTAAGTAGGTTGCTCAGAGTCCCAAGGCTAGTGAGAGGAAGAGCTGGGACTTGGTCCCTAGCATGCCTGATTCCAGAACTTGTGTCCTTAGCCACTCTGCAAAACTACCCCTTTCAGAAGTTCCAGATCTCAGGTGGAACTGGTTTGCCAGACTCAGGGATTAAAAATCCTCTGGGAAAGCTCCAGCAGGGACCCAGGTCTCCCAGCCCCATTAAGGTGCTCTCCACCAAGGCAGACTCTCTGCCGGAGAGCAGGAGCGATGACCCAGACCTGTGGCCTGCAGTGGCTTAAGGAGGGTGTGACTCCAGTCGGCACATCTGCCAGGAGGGCCTGGTCTCACCCTGAGGGCTAACTCTGCCTCCTGCCAAGGACCCTGCCTCCCTCCCTGCCTGCAGTCTCAGGAGCCTCCAGGGCCCCTAGAAAATCTATCCCTTTCCATGCAGTGGCAGATTCCTCTTCTCCAGCATCCCTCAGATGGGGGCTGTCCCGAGGAAGTGGCCTCTCCTGTCGCGGGGAGGGAGACAATCTCTGGGACCCCACTGGCTTGCATGTGTTCATGCAGCAAACAGTAACGTGTACTCAGAGCCAGGGAGTGTACAAGGTGCCAGATCCTAAGTGCACAGCAAGGCAGGCTCCGTCTGTCCTTCCCTTGGAGAGCTCAGTAGGGGTGCCACCGGGAGCCGTCAGGGTGGGGCTCTGGGACAAGGCTGCAGCGAGGGCTGGGGTCTGAGTTTCCGCGGCCTGTGCCCAGAGTGTCAGAGGGTGAAAGCTGCAGGATTGTGCTTCTTGGTGGAACCCAGTAGCCAAAGTGAGGCATGTGACACCAAACTGGCCTGGAGCTCATCACGTCTCCACTGTTGTCTACTCCCCAGGGGGAGCCCGGTGCAGATGGCGCGGCCGGCAAAGAGGTACCATCGTGCTGCTCTTCTGTTCCTTGGGGAGACTTCCAGCCCCTCGCCTTGCCCCGACCCCTCTTCCTTCATTCGGCAACATTCCCTGTTCATCCAGATTAACTCTGGGCAGATATACAGGAAACTGTTAGCACTCACTCTGGGAAAGAAATTGGAGGCTAGAGGACAAGAATGGGAGTGAGACTTGTTTTCCTTTTTTTTTTACCCTGTACCTGGTCAAAAAAAGACAATAATGTTAATAAACTCCAAACAGATGTTTCGTGGGCACCAGCTCTTACCAGGCCTCCAATATGCCACAGACTGGCCCTCCCATTCCGACTTCTTCTCACCCTTCATCTGTGATGGGGGACAGCCAACATGATCAAACAAGGCCATGCCCCAGGGGACATCATTCTCCCTGCCAGCTGCCAGCCCCTCTAGGCAGGGAGGCTGTCATCCATGCTCACACAGAGCCCAGGGGGACGCAACTGGGGCTAAGGTGGTCTTTCACGGCACCTTCCCCCCCCAGGACGCCGCAGGGATGCTGCCAAGACTTGACCTCCCGCTTTTGCTTTCCTCTAGGGACCCCCCGGGAAACAGGGACTCTACGGACCGCCTGGACTTAAGGTGAGTGGGCTCTGGCTGGGCTCGAGAGGAAAAGCTTGTGAGCTGTTTGAGCCCAGCTCCAAGTTATGAGTTTAGCCAGTCAGTGGGCAGGAAAACAGTGGACAGACCTTGGTACAACCTTGTGTCTGAAGATTTCTCTCGTGGGGCTTAGCTGCAGTTGAGGGAATGGAAATCTCTAGTTCATTCGCATGTTGATCGATTGATTCATTCATTTTTTCATTCCACAAACATCCACTTGCTCTTGCTCGTGTTCCAGGCCCTCTGTCCTGGCCGTGGGTAAACAGGTCTCTGAACAATAGGTGCTTGCAATAGTCTAGTCACGTTCATGCTAGCGTGTGGCAAGTTTTACAGAAGAAGACTGACACAGCACTGTGGGCCCAGAGGAAGGGAGCACCCCCTTGGCCCAGAGTGTCAGAGAGGCTGCGTAAGGAACTGGAACATTTACTGGAGGAGGAGGAGGCGTGCGCTGGGTAGGGATGAGGGGAGGGCATTGCAGGCAGGGAGGACCAAGACGGCACGGCCGAATTAAAGGATTATAACCAGTGAGGGCTGCCAGGAGGTGGGGACGGGGAGAGGAGGCCAAGGAAGGGATGATCAGGACCACATGGTGAAGGGCCCTGAATGCCTGGCCTAAGAATTAGGCCTTTATCCTGGGGGCAGTTGGGAGCCATCAGAACCTCTAAGCACGGAGTGATGCCATGAGAACTGTCTTCTAGAAGGACCACCCTGGGGGCAGTGGGGACAGTGAGGCAGAATGACCTGTCAGGATGCTAGGACCACAGTCCCAAGGGTGATGCTGGGGTCTGGGGGAGGGTGACAGGAAGGGGCAGATTGCTGAGACATCATGATGCAGATTTGACAGCACTTGGTGTCCTGTCCTTGCAGGGGGATCCAGGATCTCCGGGACAGAAGGGCCAGGCAGGAGAGAAGGGGAGATCCGGCATGCCTGGCGGGCCTGGCAAGAGTGGCTCCATGGGGCCTGTTGGGCCCCCGGGTCCTGCAGGAGAGAGAGGCCACCCTGGATCTCCAGGCCCCGCCGGGAGCCCTGGATTGCCCGGTGTTCCTGGCTCAATGGTAAGTGGGGAGGCTGGTGGCTGTGGGCACTGTCCCATAGAGCAGGCATGTGGGGTGGTACATGGGTCATTTTAGAAGCTCCTGCTGACATTCTGTGGGAGAGAGCATGACTCCCATATAGGTGGTTCTTCACTGTGTTGGGGAAGGGGGGATTAAGGGGTCCTCTCCCCAGAAAAACGCACTTAGGCACAAAATGTCTTGTACCATTTTGGGGTGCTTCAGACTTTGGATTAAGGCTCTGTGGGAGGCTCCTGGGACCTTAGCCCTCCTCCCCATCCTTTATTTCCATAAAGTCTCTCCCAGGGGGAAAGCACCAGGCTTGGAAGTGTAATTGAGGCATGTTTTCTTCTCTTTCCTCAGGGAGACATGGTGAATTATGATGAAATCAAGAGGTTCATCAGACAAGAGATCATTAAAATGTTTGATGGTAATTGGCAGTGGGTGCCACTCGCCCTTCCTCGCCACTTCTCTGCCCTGCCTTGGCCTCCTTTTCCTTAAAGCTCAGTGTCCTCCCCCCTCACCCCCACACACATGGGCCTGGGGTTGACAGGCACATGTCCAATTATCCGTCAGACCTTCCTTGTCACCTGCTCTGTTCAGAGATGAAATGATTCACTCCTGCCCTCCCTGAGCCCCCACTTGAGCAAAGGAGACAGACAAGAAAACTGATATCAAACGAGTCTGCATGAAGTGAGCTCTAAATAGAGGGGCGAGCGGCCACTGGAAGAGGGTGGCGTGGATTTATTTGAAGCTTTTTTTCTTTTCATTTGTTCATCCAACATTGATGTGCCAGGGACTGGGGAAAACACGGACCCAGTTTCCGGAAGGGGCTGGACTTCTTGCTTGGGAAGCAGACCTTGAACCCCACGCAAGGAGTTTGGACTTTATTCTGAAGCCGGTGATGAACCCATGAAGGGTGTTGGAGCAGAGATGCCATGGTCAGAGCTGTTCAGAAGGGTCTCTGTAGAGGCCAGGGCATGGGACCCCACTTAGGAGACCACCCCCCATATTCCTTGCACAAATGTCCCTCTGAAGAATGGCTGCTTTGGACTCCAAGCTGGCGACCTGGCTTCAGCATCTGCAGTCATTCCGAGTCCCTGGGGCTCCCTGTGACCTGTCCTTTTCCTGTCTTGCAGAGAGGATGGCTTACTACACCTCCAGGATGCAGTTCCCCATGGAAATGGCGGCAGCTCCAGGACGACCAGGGCCTCCAGGGAAGGACGGTGCTCCGGGCCGGCCGGGCGCTCCAGGGTCCCCTGGGCTCCCTGGTCAGATTGGCAGAGAAGGACGGCAGGGCTTGCCAGGAATGAGAGGTAGCTCTGCCTTCCAGTTTCCAAGGGACACACGAGGCTCTCTGGGGCAGGCCTCAGTATTCCATGTTATGAATATGGGATTTGCGTGTATGTGTGTGTTTCAAGTAATCCAACTGGCTGCGTCATTTTTCTGCTCAGGGAAAGGACTTCTTATTTTATTTGTTTTGTCCTAGGATTGCCTGGTACCAAAGGTGAAAAGGGAGACATTGGTGTTGGCATTGCAGGAGAAAATGGTCTTCCCGGCCCTCCAGGTAAGAAAAAGCAGCATTTGAGACCACGAATCCAGAGCAGCAGACACCCGCTTTCTTTCTGTTCCTTCTGTGACAGTTGTGTTGAACTCCAAGTAACTGCAGGCCAATCAACCACCATTTATAGTAATGCCACTGTGGGGATCGGGGAGTCTCAGTGCTGTTCCTACATCCTAGGCTGGGCTAGCGTGACACAGTGGGAGGGGGCTGCACGTGGCCAGAGCCAGGGAACTGGAGTTCAAGTCCCGCTCGGCATCTTACCGGTTGTGTAACCTTGAAGAGGTCATTTATGCCCTTGGAGTCACTCTCTAAGATGCATGCTTGGCTGTAGAGCCTGAAAGAGAATGGCCAGAGCCTGATATCCTGGCTCTGAGCCCCAGCTGCTCTACTTACCAGATGTGCAACCTCTCTGAGCCTGTGTCCTCATCTACAAAATTAGATAATAGCTCCTTTCTCAGGGAGTTGTTGTGCAGATTCAATGAATACTGCATCACAGGTGCTCAGCCCCGTGCCCGTCACACAGAATCTCTCAATAAAATTAGCCAGTGGTATCATCATTGTTAATGTGAAGATCAGAGCACGTCCTCATGAAAACATGAGGTGATGTGGGAACTACTCATCCTATGTCAGGTAGTGTTTACCATGCCTGTTATTGCTTTTTTCTTATGATCTGGGTCTCCTGATTTCCCTTCTGTGGCTCTTCCCTCCCTAGGTCCTCAAGGCCCTCCAGGGTATGGCAAGATGGGAGCAACAGGACCCATGGGCCAGCAGGGCATCCCTGGCATCCCTGGCCCCCCGGGCCCCATGGGCCAGCCAGGCAAGGCTGGCCACTGTAACCCCTCCGACTGCTTCGGGGCCATGCCCATGGAGCAGCAGTACCCCCCCATGAAAAACATGAAGGGGCCTTTCGGCTGAAATCCCCACCTACCACCAGATGAAGGACTCCATTGGGAATAAATGGCCAAAGCTTACAGGACTCTGTGACGGGTTGTGAATGTTTTTGTTGTTTTTAATTGCTGTTAATATTTTTTAAATAATAAAATAAACAAACAAAACTTGCTGCCATTCCCCTTCCGGCGGGGCTTCTCCAGTGCTGTAGCTCCAGCTCCCTGTCATCCTCCTTTTCCCATTTGGTCCCAGGATCAAAAAAGGGCATTTCCCTCGTAGCCTGCGGCCAGCCGGTGCAGCTGTAGGGTGCAGCTGTGCAGGGAGCTCTCCTCGCCAGGTGCTCCTGATTCAACCTTTGGTCCTCTGCACCTGTCCTTCACGCACACTGCTCTCGAGCTAGAGAAGGGGCGTTGCTCAACCTCTCCTCTTGAGGGAACCAAAAACAGGTTTGAAGTCCCTACTTTCCAGTTATAAAGGCCCCTCCCTATTTGCTTCCCTAAAGAAACCAGTGTTCAGTACCCCACCCACCCTTTGCCCACCTGCTTCACTTCATGAGTGTGACCCAGAGCCAATCCAGGTTGCGCCTTGGGAAATGCCACTTGGTACTGAGGTGTGTTCATCTGCCTGGAAGCCTCTCCAAGCATGCAGGCTTACGTTGATGCTCCAGTAATTCTGTGATTAGAAAACCTGTGCAAACAGGAGAAAAGATAGGCTCCGGCTCCTGGCCTAGGCGACCAGGGAATGCTTCTCTGGGAAATGAGATGGAACCTCCCGCCTGTACCAATGCGTGGCCCTGTCACCAGCTCTCCATAAGCGCTTTGGGTAATGACTTTCTGGATTGCAGATGGCATCCTTTGTTATTCTAATGTGTATGGTACTTTTCCTGTACATCCTAGCCTAGGCCTTCGGACACAGCCAGGTCATATCGGTGCAAAGGGGTCGCAGGCAAGCCATGATCAGATCTAAGTTCATGGTCCTTAAAGTCCACTGGGAGTTTGGTGATCTATCTGCTGTCTCCTTCTCTCTATGTAAAAAGCCTAGACATTAAAAAAAAAAACCCAGCCAATTGAACATTATAAAGCCGTTCTGTCTCAAGCTTCTTTCTCCACTTTTCAGATCGCCTGTCCTATGGGCTGGCTGCCCTGTGAGAGAGCAACAGGGCACTTCCAGGGGGATTTCCAAAGAAAGCCTTTTTACTGGCCCCAGCTTTCTGGAAGGTTTATTCAAGTTGGACAAACTTCAAAGGATCACAGAGCAGGCTCAGAAATGTACCCAAAGTCTAGATGCTTATCCAAACTGCCTGAAGTCTTCAAACCGGCTGTCAAATCTCTCCTGAGCTGGCATTCCAGCACATTTCTGAAAATTCCCTTCTCTGCTTGGGCCCCAAATACCAGGAGATCAGCCTATTGATGGTTTTTCAGAACCTTTGCCCTATTTTTTTCCTGCCAGGAGCAAGAGGTGCGCTGGCGGCCAGAGGAATGAAATCAGGCAGGCTCCCGAGCCAGCCCGAGAGTCTCACACGATGTTTTTAGATAAAGGAGGGGTTTATTCCTTTTTCATCCCACACCAGCTATTCTCAGTTAACCCTGGTTCTAACAGAAAACATTAAAAAGCAAATGCATCATCTTTGCATTGAAGTAGCAGCCAGGTTTTGGACAGGAGCTGAGGACAGATGTTAAAGCGCTCCCGTCGGAGGGCCGGCTCCCGCTTTCGGGCCAGCCTGTGAGTGCTAACCGATGATGGGCTTCACGACTAGAGGCTTGTTGGCCAAGTGGAGAGAAAGAGAAGCAAGGACCAGCTGTGGAATTGAGCAGGGTTGGCTTTGAAGGCCAGAAGGGAAAACTGCTATGAGGAAACATCAAACTCATCCCCTGTAAGGGTCCCCAGGGAATCAATCCTTACAGAGCAAACGGCGCTTTCTTCACTTTTCTTCCTGAGTCAAATTCATGCCACTCTTAAGGGATTCTACAACAGGCTAGGTTTGAGCTTTCATCATTTGAATGCCTATCTCCCTGGAGTTTGAAATTGCTGTATTTTCCTGGACCATGAAGAACCAGATGGAAAGCTGAATTTTATAGTCGCTTCTGTTACTGTGGTCAGCAAAAAATCCGTGGCTTTCCCTCATCAGTTCAGGAGCTGGGTAGGCTGAAGAGAAAGAAGGGAGGGGCACATGCCTTCCCTTTCTCCCAGGCAGCTTTTTCATACTCCCGCCCTGTTACTCTCCTGTCTTCAGTTCTTAGTCTATTCCAGGCTTTTAAGGCAACACACAGATCAGATTGCCAAAGTCTAACTTGAGTCCATTTCCTTTTCCTACTTTGTGCCAGGAACTGTACTAGTCTATGCGGATCCCGAGGCGAACTAGACAGACATGGTCCCTGCCCCCACAGCGTCTGTGGGGACAGCAGACAGTTAAACAATTACAATGAAGGGGGAGGACAGGGCAGGACCAGGTGCTGGGGATTGCACAGCTGGAGGACCTAACCGTGTCTAGGCAAAGAGAGATGGAGCGGGCAGAGGGAACAGCACGCGCCAAGGTCCAGGGATGACTGGGTGTAGCAGGCTGAGTGACGGGAGACAGGACAGTGTGGCTGGACTGCAGAGCACGCGCAGGGGACACACGGCGGGAAGTCACTGATAGGTTTCACGCAAAGGTATGTCGCGTCCGGTTTGCCTAATGGGGAGTTCATCGATGGCAGTGTGAAGAACGGACTGGAGGGTCCTTAATTTGAGAAACACTCTGCTCTGTAAGATGGAGAAAAGGCTGCTGCATATTTATTCTTCAGGGGAAAATCCCAAATTTGATGCTTCTGGAATTTAAATCTTCCTCTTTTTTTCATAATATTTTCCTTTGTCACCAGAATTCGATAGAATCTAATTAGACTTCACATAGGGTCTGTTAACCCCTTACAAGACTAGATCTTTTCTATGGCCGTCCTGAGTAGTTTGTGGGAATAGATTTTGTCAGTGTGCTCCCGCTACGCTACCATAATGGAAGGGGGTGTGGCCAAATCGCCCTGTCTGCAATTCTCATTTTTCAGCTGGTTCTGTGGAAAGTTGCAAATCATCGTCTGATCCACAATACCCAACTGGAATTTAAATTTCAGAACTGGATCTGGTTGAAATCAAAGAGAATTAATTCCATAATAATTAGGTGGGTGTTGGTATTCCTTCTCAGTAAGCCGTACCGAGGCTTGGCGCAAAGCCAGGAGGCCAGGGGATGATGTGTCTCTAGGGGAGGCAATATTTTCCAGTGGATGGGCCTTTCATTCCCAAGCTCTGCCTCACCTCTAATGGGTCAACCACAGGGCTTCCATGAACTCAGGAAAGTGCTCTGTGCTCTAAAAAGAGCTGGAATCCAAGATTTCCCCTTTGGCTAAAACTGAAACAATAACAGGAACTTCCCCACCCACCTCTGTCTGCCTAGTTGAGGTTTTAGAAATGAGCTGATTGTTTTTCAGTCTTTGGAAGATCCTGATCTCTCTCTTATCCAGCCCCCTCCAAAACAAACACACCTGGGTGTGCTGCAGGTCCTCAGAGGCACAGCCCTAGATGTCGGCTTTGGCTGGTCTCTGACTGCTTGAGGGAAGATTTGGATGCCTCTGCCCCCAAATAGCACAGACTTCCAACAGCAAGCTCCCCTAAGAGCCCTTTGCTGGGCAGAAGGGGATGGAGACAAAGAATTTTCATGGGAGCTGAATCCTCAGCACCTGGAACAGAGCCTGGCAAGTGGGGGGAATTCAAGAGGCTCACATGTTTGTGGAATAAATGAGCATGTGTCAC
Source organism: Lepilemur ruficaudatus (assembly GCA_963574885.1). Taxonomy (NCBI): domain Eukaryota; kingdom Metazoa; phylum Chordata; class Mammalia; order Primates; family Lepilemuridae; genus Lepilemur; species Lepilemur ruficaudatus. Next base: position 40,775 of record CAUYRT010043341.1, on the reverse strand, counting down.
AGGCTGCACGACCCACTCTGCAGGCCAGGTGTCACTATCCTCTCTCCCAGCCTTGAACTTCAGCCTGGACTTCAGGATGTCTTCCTTTCTGAGATTTTTCAGTTCAATTCCACCAATAATTTTTGGACTGGGAGGTTATAAAGGTAAAGAAGACATGGCCTACTAACTATTAAATACTGAGTAGTTAAAATGAGTGTAGACCTTAGTTCAAATCCAGATTTCTCCATTTATCTTTTTGATATTAGGGTAGTCACTTAGCCTCTCTGAGCCTCAGCTCCTCATCATATATGGGTAATAGCATCCTCTCTCAAAAAACTGTGATGAAAATTAAACAACACATAGTACTTAGCACAAATTTCAGCACCTAGTAAGCATTCAGTACATAATATTAATAATAATAACCACTATCATTTATTGAATTCATGCCAGGCACTCCTCTAGGTGTTGGGGATAGAAGAATAAATAGGAAAAGGACAATTCTACAATGTACATAAACCTTACAACATACATGTAAACCTTAAAGAGGACAATTCAAAGTGACACATATTATGAAAATACAATATAATGATATGCTAGGTTACTGGAAGTTGGGGAGCAGTGTACTTTAGATGTGGGGTCAAGGAATGCTCCCTCCTCCAAGAGGTGATATTTGAACTGAGACTTGGATAACAAGGAGGAGCCAACCAGTGAAAAATCAAAGTATTCTAGACAGAGAGGGAAGACCTAATCCACAGATATGGAGGTGGGAATGAGCTCAGCACGTTCCAGGGGTGGCACAATCAGGCCAGCATGGCTGCAGTGAATCAAGGGGGACAGCAATGGCAGGAAATGAGGCTGGAGAGCAGGCAGGGTCTAGGTCATGTAGGACCATGAAGGTCATAAGGATGAGTTTAGCTTTTATTGTAAGAGTTATGGGAAGCCCCTGGAGTTTAAGCCAGGGAATGACATTTTTAGGCAATCACTATGGTTGCCCTATAGTGAGAGAAAGAGTGAAAGGGACATTGGTCAGGAGGCTATTGTAGTGAGCCAGGCACAGATGATGGTGTCTTTAGACTAGAGTGATAGTGTGAACAGGGAGATAAAAGCAGATGTGGATATATTTTTGAACTAGAGCAAATGGAGGTGGGGAAGTACATAGAGAAAAAGAAGACATACAAGAATGATCCTAGGATTTTAGCCTGACTGAATAGATCTTCTGAGATGAAGGAGAGGAATTGGTTTCGTTTTGGGGGAAAATATCAAAAGAGAACTCTTTATACAAGGCACGCTGGAATATAGGAGTGATAGCACCAAGTGCAGACTGGCAAAAGGGTAGCTAACTCTGAAGTTTGGGGGGACTGTGGGAGGTTTAGGTGGAGGATGAGATTGGAACTGATCCTTGTAGGACTGGAGATGGGAAGGCTGCTCCCTCTCTTCCAGAAGAAAGGAGTGGTTTGAGCATAACTCTAGGTATGAGCAGGTGCAATAGCTCATTTTCAAATTACATATTTGTTTCTGATAGCTAAGAAAACTGAGACTCAGGTCTCTAAATAACCTGATCAAGGTCACACAGTTAGAAAGTGACCCTCACTCCAAAGCAGAGGCGCTGAACGGTGGAATTGAGCAGTACAGAGTGGAAGACAGACCAGGGCTGTAAGACATAAGACTGGAAAGGTGACGGTGGGCCAGACTGTGAAGGGACTGGAGAGCCAGGATGAAGAGAGTGGGCCTTAATTTCTACCTGTGGATGAAGGGCACCATTGTAGGCTGTGCAATGGGCAAGTAGCATAACCAGCACTGATTCTGCAAAGTGCTTGGCTAGATGGTTAGATGGGCTGGAGTGGATAACACCTCATAACACTAATTTATTCATTCATTTATTTAGAAAATATAGTGTCAGGCACTGTACTAGGTACTGGGGTTATAATGACAAGCAAAGCAGATACAGTCCTTGCCCCCATGGAAGAACTTAACAAATTAATCAAGTAAGCATGCAAACAAGTGCAGAAACTGAATCACCGAGTGGCACGTTCATGGTGCTGAGGTCACTTAGAAATCAGGATTTGATCTACTATGGGGATCAATCTAGACTTCCCTGCTGAGAATTGGGCATTCATTGACCCTGGTTCTAGGCCACACTCTGCCACTAACCCACTGTGAACTGGGGCAAGTCACTGTCTCTCAATTTCCCCATATATGAAGAGTTAATAGATAATCTAATTTTCCTCCGGTTCTAAAGGTTCGGGATTTTCTTCTTCAAAAATCACAGATCTTTATGTCACCCCAAAGCTATTAAGTTGCACCCAGCGTCTTGACATCAGAAAGGAGTAATTCTGTCATCGTCTCCATCTTTTCCAGGAGGGCTAGGTAGGTTCCCCGTTGTCATGGCAACCGCCGGGGCCCTCACTGGGCGGAAACTCGACCGATGACAACAATTACGCCACTATCATGCGTCCCATTTGCCAGGTTATAACATGGCTGCCGCAGCAATACCCGACCTAGGCTTCTCAATAAATATCCCGGCCTGACCAGCCCTGGGGCCTACTCCAGGTCAGGAAAGGGAGAAACAGGCGCGCCAGTAAAGCCGCCAAGATTTCCGGAAGGCTCCCCCAGGTCTTTTAGCACCTCTGGTCTGTCTGGTAGGCACCCGCCCCCTGCCCTGTACTTCACTTCCGTCGTCCTACTGCGCCCAAGATTGAGAGCACGGCTGTCCAATCAGGTGCGGCCCCGCCCCCAGGCCCTGGCGAGGGCCGGGTCTGAGAGCGGGAGGCCCCGCCCCTCGCAGGCGTGTGACGTCAGAGTCGCCATGGCCAGCTATCCGTACGGGCAGGTGAGTGCGTGAGGGGCCCGCGAGTCCAGCTAGGGCCCGTGGCAAGCCCAGGCCCGGCGCCCCCCGACTCTTCTTTCTCCCGCCTTTCTCCGTGCCCTTTCCACGCTGAGTTCGCTTCAGCAAGACCTCGCATGGGAGAGAACGCAAAAGGGACCATGGGTCGCACCCGGCTTACGTCACGCAGGACCGCGCGTCCAGGAGGTGGTGTCGCGGCCCCTCTGCGTCGCGTAGCCGAGGCTTTGGGGACCTTGGACCCCACAGGTCCATGCTGGTCCCGGCCTGGGCTCCACACCCTCCCAAGGCTCCCGCGGGTTCCCTGGCCGGTATCATCCTCTGACAGGATGTGTAGATCTCTGATTCCATCAGTATCATTTTGGGCAACACGGGCTTCCGGACCCACCTACCACATACTGCGTCAGAGTAATCAGGGGAATCTGTGGTTGTAGCAGGCGCCACAAGTCAGCTGGTTTGACCACTGACTTAGTCCAGCAGCTCCGTTTCACATATAGGAAAAAATGAAAACCCCCCAAAACATAGAATTTGTCTGAAGTCACCAGGCGGTTAGGCAGCAGCAAAGCCGAGGTCAGAACCCAGGTTTTCTGCAGATCTTTTCCCCACTGGCCAGCCTGTCTTGATTTAGCCAAGAACACCACAGCAAGGTGATGCTGTGGCCAGAGTACTTTATCAGGTGACAGAATAGTAGGATGGGCAAGTGCAGTTTGGAGTCAGAGGTAGGTTCACATCTTGGCTCCATCACCTAAATAGTTTTGATCCCTTGAGCAAGATGTTTTGCCTTTCTGAGTCAAAGTTTCCTCCTCTAAAATGGGGCCTAATGGAATTTACCTTATAGAGCTATTATGAAGAGTAATGAAGCGATGCTTGTTAAAGCATTTGGTGCATAATAAGGTGTAGCACATGTTTGCCTTTTAGTGTTTTTTTACTAGACTCCTAGGTCAGTGCTGGGTGACCCTCAAAATAGCCCCGTCATATTGCAGAGGAGGAAACTGAAGCCTAGAGAGGGGTCACAAGTTGCCCAAGATCACACAGTGATTTAGGAGTTAAAACCCATGCAGGAAAAATTGGAAAACAAGATCATACGGGATATTACAAAGTGCTTGACTGAATATAGTTACATGTCAAAGATGTGGTAAGAGTCCTTACAGGGAGTGTAGCCCTGTACAGTGTACACAGTGTTTGGACCTTTTTATGCCGATCATGAAGGCCCTATAGGCATAGAGAGATTATTATACCCAATTTACAACTGAGGAACAAATCCAAAGAGGTTAAGTGGCTTGTCAGAGGTCACACATAGCAAGTGAGGGTGAAGCCACGAGTAGGACTCCTTTCGTTGCATACTTTGCAGAGGTAGGAAGAAGAGAAGCCAGGGTGGGCTGGGGTTAGAAAGAAACATAATTAGCAGTGTTCCCCAAATTCCATTCCATTTGCTGAGTCTTGTAAGATATCTATAGGTATTATTAAGAGAGGACGATTCTGTGATTAAGTTTGGGTAATACTCTTAAATACAGCTGGATAAGTTTGTTCACAGGGCATTTCAAAATTCTTAAATTTGCTATTGGACATTGTAAATCTTCCAGGAAGGAATAGAACATGCAATATTTCTTAAATTTGCTTAACCATGGAACTTTCTTTCCCCTCTTTTTTTTTTAACGCCTGTTCATTTTTTGTGACATTGGTATTTCTGAGGAACACAGTAACAGTGTTACTGTGTTACAGTATTACACAGTTTTCCGTTTGGGAAAACATTGTCATAGTTTATTGTTTCTCAGTGGTTGGTCTTCTGCCTTAGAATCACCTGGGAGCATGTTAAAAAATCACACTTTTGGGTCCCATTAGACCTGTTTTGTGCCCAAGAATCCACATTTTAATAAGGTTTGGGGATAATTTGTATGCATCCTGGAAGCAGTGACAGGTTAGACAGAACTGGGCTAGAATCTTAACTATTACTTAACACATTAACTGCCATTGTGAGTTGTATTTAACTTGGGCTAATTTTGAGCCCAGGGCCTCGTGAAGCAAAACCCTGCAGTTGGTTTGTGAAAATCTTACTTGTTGATGTTCTTATTGTTACAGTTAATATTGACAATTTAATTCTAAAAATTTGGATTGTGTTGCGTATAATTCATGCACAGAAAACAATAACAAACTAGAAAGGATCATTTTGTTTTAATAAAACACCATGGCCCTGAGAAAAAAGTTTTTTTCTAGTGTGGCAATCAATGTGTTAACAGTAGTATGCCCTTGGACAAACCATCTAAGGGCTCTGAGCCTCAGTTTCCTCACCTGTAAAAAGGAAGAAGTAATACCTGTAAGGGCTGAAAGGAGGATGAAATGCAGGAAGCCCTACAGGGAGCTTGGCACATTGTTAGTACATGGCACATGCCAGTGCTTGGTGGCAGCTCTGACTGCTGTGATTGCTCTTACTATGCCGTGCTGCCTGGGCTATGCTAGGAGTGAAATACCAAAAAATAGTACAGAGAGAAAAATGTCTGAAATAGAAGAAGAAATGGTACTTTTTTCCCCCACCATACCTGAGTCCACCTCCTGTCCCAGGTGTTCTAAAGAGGAAATGCGTTGTATTAAAGCATCTCAGTCAGTGCTGCATCCCCTCCCCTCACTACATAGCCCTGGAGGATTCCAGCCTACTGTTAAGAGTCAAAATTCCTGTAATTTTCCACTACCTCCAGCCCCAGGTACTCAAGCATGGACTCGGTGTTGGAATAGTAAAACCCAAGCACCCTTTGGTCCTACGAGGGAACCATCTTGATGGATTTCAGTGTTTAAGAGCTTGGTCTGTGAGGCCAGAGAGATTTGGCTCTGCCACTTCCTTGAAGGAGTTTGTTGCAAATATGAGTCTCAGTTTCCCCTTCTTTAGAATGGGGTCATAACAGCACCTAGCTCAGAGTTACTGCAAAGATTAAATGAGATAATCCACATAAAGGGCTTGGCATGTAGTAAATAGTCCAAGTGGAAGAGTAATGTAGGTATGTAGATTGAAGATTCAGTGTGGTAAGTATTAAATGGGAGTAAGTGTAAGGCACTGGCACAGCACAGGAGGGAGACCTAACTCGGTCTAAGGGTGCATAAAGACTTCTTAAAGGAGTTGATGTTTAAACCAAAAACTGAATCACCAGTAGGAGTTAGCTGGGTGAAGAAAAGAATGGTGTTCCAGTAGAGGAAATAGCCGCACAAAGACCAGGAAGCAAGTAGGACAGCTCAGTATTTTGGAGGAACTTTAAGAAGATCAGTCTAGTTGTAGTGATGAGGGGAAAGGGGGCAAGAAATGAGACCAGGAAGTTAAGCAAGGGCCAGATCCCAAAGGGCCTCGTATGCCTTTTTGGGGAGTGCGACCTTATCCTAAGAGTAGCAAGGAAACCGGTGAAGAGTTTTGTCCCATTTGTGCTTTGGAGCTATTACCGTGGGCAGTGTGAGAAGGGATTGAGGCAAGGAGATTAGTTCTGAAGCTATTGAATTAATCTAGGCTCAAGAGAACAGTGACCTTGAGAAGGTGGATTTGAGAAGCATTTGGGAGATAGAGTTGAGAAAATTTGGTGCCTAACTGAGGTGACGGATGGGAGGAAACAGGAGGTGCCCAGGAGGGCACTAAGGCTTTAGGTTTGGGTGGCTGGGCGGAAGGGGTTTCATTCACTGAGAAGGGAACGGAGCGGGAGGAACAGGTTTGGAGGGCATGTCCAGAGGCTGTTGGCTATGTGGGTCTGTAGCTCAGGAGAGGTGGAACCGGAGAGAAAGGTTTTGGAGTGTCAGCACAGAGGTAGTGATTGAAGTCTTGGGACAGTTCTTGGCTCATTGTTTATTGGTTGCATGTTTCTGTCCTTTAAATGTTTTAGGAGGCTCTGCTGGCAAATGCTTGAACCATTCCTTCTGTCTTCTTGTGATTGTTTAACCCCTTAGCCTGGCCGCCACCTCCTCAGCAGGCATTTGAGGGGTAGCTTGGGGGCTTGTCTTTGCGATGCAGCCTCCTCCCTTCCTCATCCAGGCTCAGCTTGGAACAGTCTTTGATACCTCTGAGCTTCACGAGGGTTTTGGGGATAGAAGAATGAGCCCTCAGAACCAAAAGAAAATACAGAACTCTCTGAGTGGGTTATTTGAGAGGAAGTAAGCTCCCCACCCCTTGTGGGAATGCAAATAGAGATTCCATTATTGACTCAGAGGTTGGATTGAAGGGTCTTTGGGTTTTCTTCCAATATGTGGCTCTCGAACTCAGTCTAGGTGCCGGGGTGGAAAAAAAGAATAAGATCCTTCTGAGACTCTTATTTTTGGCCTTGAAGGCTCTGAAAGATCACCTCCTTCCTCCTCTGCCCCCGTCTACTGTAGAAATTCGTCATATGTGACAGAAACATTTAGCACGATCCCTGGCACAGACACGTGCTAGGCACTCGCTTATTGAGTAAACAAACAGGAGGTAGTGCAGAGTTACACACACCCTGTTTGGATCCCAGCTTACCCATTCTAGCTGCGTGATTGCAGGCACATTATTAAACTCTCTGCACCATAATTTTCTTATCTGTGAAATGGAGATAATAGCACTAACCTCACAGGACTAAGGATCAGTGAGAGCCGACTGAACTGGAAAGCACCTTGCAGAGCCTCAATAAATGTTAATTACCCCCTCCCAAGGTTTCAAAGGTAGCTTGTTTGCAATCGGCCAGAGACCTAGACATGATTTTCTGTGATTCTTTGGAAGCCGTGGGTACTGAACACTTCCTGTCTTTTATTCCCCCTCTCTTCACAACCTTGTTTTTATCGGTATTAAATACTCTTGAGAAAACTCTCAAAAGGGTTGGCAACATAGAGGTAGTATAAAATAACAGAGAACTGGGGATTCTGGTTTTTATTTCTGGTCAGACGTTTGCTAACAGCTCAGTAACCCTGGGAACCATCTCATCGTCTTCCCCAAACTTTCTCTGCAGCCTGGATTCTGCCTCAGAATGTAGGCAGATTCTGCCTCAGAATGTAGGTAGCTCCACCTCCTTCGTCTTGTGCAAACTAGAAACCTGAGTCATTCAAAACACTCCCTCTCCTCACTCCCTCTCCATCTCTTTCCTAATCTAATTAGTCGCCAAGTCATGTCTAGTCTATCTCTGAAATAGCTTCAGAATCCATTCTGTTTTCTCCATCCCCAAGTCTGCTGTCTGGTTCATGCCCTGCCTGCCCAGTACCTGGGCTGCTGCCTCCCCCGCTAGCTCATCCTCCCCTCGCTGCTGTTGCTGCCGCCCGGTTACTTCTCTAAACAAGGCTCTGATCACGTTTCTCCCTGTTGGAAACCCTTCTATGGCACTCTGTTTTCTCCAGCATAAAGCCCAAACTCTTTAGAGTGGCATTCACTTGTTCAAATATTTATAGAGGCTTGCAGGTGCCTGGCATTGCTGGGCCCTAGGGTACCATGATGAATGAGGCCCAGCAGATGCACCTGGGGAGTGTACTATTGGCAGGGGCAGATACTAGACAGACGGAAACTACTCTAACACACCAGCAACTCACCAGTAACTGAAATGCGGCAGGAGAGGTGCTTGGTCAAGGACTGTGTAAAAGGCCTGCCTTTGCGTAGCCCATCCCCTGACCACACCACGCTTGCTCATGTAAGCCTTTGTTTGTCTTCTCCCTCTGTCTGGAGTGTCCTTCCCTGCCTTCCTTTTGGGGAATGCCTGTGCATCCTTCAAAGACTAACTCCAGTATCACTGCTGCTTCGTCCAGGAAGCCTTCCTTGACCTACTTCATGCATTGTTCATTTGATTATTCATTTATTCATTCAGTGAACAGAACAAATTCCTCTGTCCATGCTTCTTCATAGAGTGTAAGTAGTTCTTCTGATGGCACTGATCTTATTGTACCGTAATTATCTATGGGCTCCTCAAGGGCAGGGCCTCATCTAGTTCTGTGTCCCCAGGCCCACCACAGGGCCCAGCACAATATCGTCATTCTGCAGGTGCTTGCTGAACGCAGTCACTGAACAGCACTGTACCTCAGTTTCTTCATCTGAAAAACAGACCTACTAAACACCTTCCTTTTTTCCTACTAGGCAAAATTCTGCCAGTAGTGTTTGTGTGTGTGAAACTACACTGGGCCTTAGCACGGAAGGGCTTTAATGCAGGGCAGAAAGGAGAGGGTTTAGTTGCTGCCAGACTACCTCAGGTCCCTGGAGTGTGATAGTGGGAAGAGCAGAAGACCTGCCCTGCAGTACCTGCTTTGTTGGCCTGGGGACATTTCCCAGGTGGAAGCACTTTGCCTCAGGTACCCCGGGCTAGGTACAGTTTATGACTTTGCTCACAGAGCTTATAGTGGAACAGCTACTTCCTGGCTTGGTGTCCACCTGTTCTTTGGGTGTGCCCAGAATCTGCATAGTCCCCACCTCCTTTCCACCCCACACGGGAATCCTGTGCCCTGCTGCTTAAGCAAAGAGCACTGCAGCAGGAGGCAGTGGGAGTCACTGGGTGGGGGTGGGGTGGGGGAGTGGTCCAGACCCACCTCTGCCTCCAACTCACAGTATGACTTGGGCAAGTCCCTTCCCCTCTCCTGGCCCTAGTTTCCTTGTCTGTAAAATGAGGGGTTAGGTTAAGTGACTGGCCTTCTGGGCACCCTCCTGTCACACCACTGCAGCCCCATTGGGAATCTTCTTGAAGTCCCAGCTCAAATGCCACTTTCTGGTGGAAACCTTCCCTGATTTTACCCTCTTTCCTTGACAGCCCCCATGGCACATGGCTTATGTGTCCCTTTTAAATACCTGTTTCCTTATGCTGTTTTGTTAGATGTTACAGAGAGTGTCCCCATGCTTCTCCTGTTCACTGTGAGCACCTTCAGATTGTTCCACTCTCTTTCATACCCCGCCCCCAGAGTTTAGCTGGCCCAGGACTTTGCCGACAGTAATAATATAATAATAACAATAGCAGCTATGTTTCATGTATGATTTATTGATCGTTTGCTTTATGCCAGGCACTATTGTAAAAACAAGTTATCTTAGTGGTTTTCAGACTGTCTTTTGAGTCACTGTGAGGGTTCTTCAGAGCCCCCCCCAGAATCAAGGCAGGGGGCCCCTCATGGTTGGGTCTATGGAACCCCGCCTTGCTTCAACCGGAGCAACTTTCTTTTATGAATTTTATTTATTTAAATCAAAAGATTTTATAGCTAAAATTGAAACTAACAGAATTTTACAAGATTATTTCTCGTAATCTGCAGAACAGTCCAGTGAGGATGAGATGATTATATTTTAGTCGTGAGGAAGCAGGCTCAGAGAGATCGAGCCACTGGCCCCGTCATGAACTCAGCTGGTGAGAGCAGAGTTTTGAATCGAAATCTGTCTGTGACTTTAGCTCCTGTAATAGCTATGGCAGCTTCTAGGGAGGAAGAGCTCCCATGATGCTGAGTGGGGGAGGTAGCAGGGCCTGCTCCTACCTTCCCCGAAAAAGCCTCTCTTCCTTGGACATGCAGGCCTCTTTTAGATGACTGTCAATTTGGTCTTAGCATTGAGGGTGATGGTCCCAGAAGCTGTCAAACACAATAAAAAGAGAAAGCCCAGACTCTCAGTGTCTAGGCCACTGCTGTGCCTCCAGGCTGAGCTAGGACATGTCTAGATGGTACCTTCCTCATAGCTGGGCTCTCTGTGCCCTTGAGCTCTGCTTGTTGCAGATGTGTTAGGGTTGTGCTCTGCCAGGCCCTGTGCTGGCCATTTAGGGAGATGGAGTGGAACGCTCTTAGCCTCAGCGGTCCCTGGCTGGTGGCATGAAGAGGTAGACGAGAGAGGGATGCTTCCTTGTGTGCTCTAGTGCACAAATGCCCTGGACTTAGAGGAGACATGGGTTCTGGTCCCAGCCCCTCCACACAGTCTGTGTGTGACTTCTGTGGACTTCAGTTTTGTCCTCTGTAGGAGGCTGCTATTAATAGTTAATGTGTATTGAGTGCTTACTCTACACCGGGGCCTGTGTCAAAATGCTTCACATTTCATTCACATACCAGCCTGAGAGGTAGGCACTATTGTTATTCTCATCTTCCAACAGAAGATACTGAGGCTTAGAGAGGGTAAGTCATTAGTCCGGTTAAGTTGGAAGAACCTGAACTTGACTGGTCTTTTTAACCGTTGTACCATATTGCCTTAAGAATAGGGTCTCCCCTGCCTGCCTCACAGAGTCATGAGTGAAGACAGGGAAATGGTTTTGCTTCGTGAGCTGCAGTAGGGTATGGAAGACACGCTATGGATGAATCCACACTGTGGATGCATCACTTGTAACTGGTGAGGGTTGAGGATGTTGGGTGGAGACCGCCTTTGTGCTCTGAATTCTGCAGATAGAGATGGGGGTACCTTAGGGTGGACATTTGGAATTCTGTTTGATTCACTTGCCTACTCAGTCATCCAGTAAATATTTACTGAGCATCCATCCTGCACTGGGAGCTGGGGATACAGTGGCAAACCAGACATGATCCCAGCCCTTGTGGAGCCCCTTGGTGTGCAGAAAACGGGAGTCAGGAGGGCAGGATTCCAACCCTGATTCTGCAGGTCTTGATTTTGGGTAACTTGTAGTTCCTCTAGAAGCTTCAGTTTGCTCATCTGAGCAATGGGATCATAATTCCAACCCTACCATAGGATGCGTTGAAAGAATGGCAGTAGAAGTGCTTTATAGCTGTAAAGTGCCATACTGTGGCTAGTTTCTGGCCTCATCATTCTGACTGATATCTTGCTCTTCCTGCAGGGCTGCCCAGGAGCTGCAGGACAAGCCCCAGGAGCCCCTCCGGGTAGCTACTACCCTGGACCTCCCCATGGCGGAGGGCAGTATGGCAGTGGGCTACCCCCTGGTGGTGGTTATGGGGGTCCTGCCCCTGGAGGGCCTTATGGACCACCAGCTGGTGGAGGGCCCTATGGACACCCCAGTCCTGGAGGACCATATGGCGGTGCGGCCCCAGGGGGCCCCTATAGTCAACCACCTCCAAATTCCTACGGTGCCCAGCAGCCCGGGCCTTATGGACAGGGTAAGTAGGATTCCATGTGCCTCTTCCACAGCCCATCCTTGTCCTTCCTGTGGGTGTGCAGGCACCCTGGTCTCTGAGCTCCTTAACATCTTGCTTCCAGCTTCAGCTTGCATCTGCAGAGTGAGAAGTCTGTCAGGTAGCTTGGCTGTGGTAACAATAACTCCAGAATCTCCTTGGCTTACAGCAGCAAGCGTTTATTTCCATTGCTTGCTCAAGCTTATTTACTCTTGCTTACATGTCAGTAGCTGTGGGCTGGCTGCTGAGTTTCTGTTGCATGTGTTTTTCATTCTGGGATCCAGGCAGAAGGAGCAGCCCATATTTGGGATACGTTATCTTTGTGGCAGAGAAAAAGCAGGAGAGCTAGCAGGAATGCACAATGCCTCTTAAAGTTTCTGCTCTGAAGTTCTGTATGTCTCGTGCACTCACGTTCTTTGGGCCAGAGCACATCCCCTGGACAAGCCTGACATCAGTAGGATGGGAATGGATGCTCCTCTCATGGAGCTCTGCAAGCCACCAGGCAGTGGAAGAGGATGCACAATGCTCTCACAGGGAAGGGAGATTAGCAGATAATTGGACGTAATAACATAGTCTGCCATGGGGAGAAACCCAGTTTAAATATCCCTTACTCTGTAAAATGTCTCCGACTACACAGGTTCCCAGGCTCTTTGCTAAGAACTTTATTTTGCTGTTATCTTGTTTAATCATCACAATAACCCTGGGAAATGGGTTCAGTTTGGAAATTTCCTTATGTTTCCTTATGGGACATCAGTACTCAGGAAATTATACATTCTGCCTGAAGTCACACGAGCTAGTAAGTATTAGAGAGCAAGGATTTGAATCCAGGTCTACTTTGATTCCAAAGCCTGAGTTCTGTACAAGCCACACAGAAACTCTCCTGCTGGGGGAGGACGCTGCTGTTTTAGGAAGGTAGGTGGAACCTGCCTGGATTTCCTGCGCAAAGGTCAGACTTGTCCCTCAGTCAGGCAATACTTTTTCCCTCTGGCCTCACTGGGCAGTGTGGTTTTTGTCCTTCCTTTGGGACTGGGCAGTGTGGTTTTTGTCCTCCACAGCTGGCTGTGGCTGGGTCTGATACATTCTTGTGTGAAGGAGCTCCTTTTGTGGCCACTTAACTCAGTATCCTAAGATAGACTTTTTTGCTTCTCTTGTTTTCATCAACCACCTGTTCCCAGCTCACCTTTTCCAGAGAATTCTTGATATATTGCAGGGGTACAGGCCCCTCCCTGTTCTTTAGAAACGTAAAATCAAACAGAGAGGTGACTGAAGCACTATATGAAAAGCCCAAAGAGCTCATGGAGTAGAAATCAACTGCAGGTACTCGTGAGTGTATACCAGTGGCCGTCTTGCATCAGAGTGAGGATATCAGCTTGATGGAAGGCATGTGGTGGGTGAATTTGTGAGGCTTTGTGTGTAGGGAAAACCTATAGCCCAGGGAGGCACCGAGGCCGGCCCTTCCCAGCATTTTTGCCAATTGGCCTTGAGACCTGGGCCTGACACCCCTGGTTCACACCCTTCCTGCAGGTGGTGTCCCCCCCAACGTGGATCCCGAGGCCTACTCCTGGTTCCAGTCGGTGGACTCAGACCACAGTGGCTACATCTCTATCAAGGAGCTGAAGCAGGCTCTGGTCAACTCCAACTGGTCCTCGTTCAATGACGAGACATGCCTCATGATGATAAGTGAGTTCCTTCCCTGTGGGCCTGAGCTGGGGTAGAGCCACCACCTGTTGGTTGACAGGAGATGGGTGAGCAGCCATTCTGCGGAGAAATCCTTTGGCTAGGGAGGATTTCAGGGAAGAAGCTGGGTTCAAGGTGAGATGCCTTAGACTGAGAGCTCTTTCCCTTAGATCTTTCTCAAGTTCTTACCCTGCTGAGTTACAGGCTAACTCAGTTTCCCACTCTGCAGAATGGGACTCCCTCCCCTGGTAGGAAACAGCAGGGAGGGGTCAGCTGCGAAGCCTGCAGAGAAAATGCAGTTCTGGCTGGGGGTGGCCAGGGCAGGAGGCTGGTGCAACACTGATGCAGGTGTCTTGGGTGCGTGTGTCTGGGCCTCAGGCCTGTGGTTCTGTAGAATCTGCTACTGCAGCCTGGGGAGGAGGGCTGCGTCAGTGGTGCCCAGGACCCTTGGCTCTCAGTTTGAAGCCTTCCTCCTCTCCTTTCCCTCCTCCCCCTCAGACATGTTTGATAAGACCAAGTCTGGCCGCATCGACGTCTACGGTTTCTCAGCCTTGTGGAAATTCATCCAGCAGTGGAAGAACCTCTTCCAACAGTATGACCGGGACCGCTCGGGCTCCATTAGCTACACAGAGCTGCAGCAAGGTGAGGGCCATTGCAGGGGCACAGTGGGCAGGGTAGTGCCAGACTCTTCTTTTTACTACCTAAGACAGAGAAAGGGGTTTTCCTCTCATCACCAGAGATCTACCTGCTCTACCAAATGCTGTCCTTCGTGCAGGTCTACAACCTCACCCTTTTTGTGACCTGGCTGGGGCATTAAGTCATGATCCTGGGTCCAGAATCAGGGCTGGACTCCCTGATGACAGGACTCCTGGCAGTGCTGGGTGAGAGCCCCAGCTGGCAGGGACCCTTATGGGTGAAAACTCAGCACCTTAGGGCACTTTGAGACCAGTCTGCGTGGCTTGGATGGCTCTTTCCTCTCTAGTTTCTAACATGTAGAATGGAAAGAGCCCCACACCGGGGCTCAGAAAGATGGGTTCTCTTGCCACCTCTGCTGGAAGGCTGTTTCATTCCCAGCTATGGGACCCCCAGGACTCTAAAAGTTGGAGCTATGGAAGATGACCTGAGGCCACAGCCCCAGGTCTGATTCCAGTCTGACTCTGTGGGGCTGGAACCTGCAGCCAGGGCTCACGTCAGCCCGTGAAAGGTCAGGTGGCTAATGAGATTGTAAGAACCCAACAGGGAACTTTGCTACCCAGGAGGGGGAAAGGGCTCCCCAGAGAGTCCCGTCCCTTGCCCTGTCTGTGGATTTCAGTCAGACTAAGGAAGGTCTGTGGGTGTGGTGAGTGCACCACACCTGCCCCCTGGTAGAAGGGAGAGTTGACCTGTACTGATCACTTTCTCTTTTGCCACCTTCTGTCCTGGATTTTGGTCAAGATGATACAACAACAAAACTGATTTTTATTGAATGCTCGCTGTGTTCTAGGCACTGTAATAAGTGTTTTTAATAGGTTTATATAATTCATTCTTCCCATATACTAGCTACTGTTTATTAATCTACACCCTTTGATGAAGGATCCCTTATTATCTCCCTTTTACAGATGAGAAAACTGAGATTTAGTGTAGTTAACTTGCCCAAGGACCTGCATAGCCAATGGAGAGCTGAGATTTTAGCCTGGGCTGGTAAGTTATGCAGAGAAGGAAGGAAGCATCCCAGTGGGGGATGGGAGCAACATGTAGGCTGTGATGTTGGAACTGCCCAACAACTTGGTCTGGGGAAGTGATGGTGACTTTATTAAAATAACCCTTACTGAGTGTTTTATGTGCCAGGCACTGTGCTAAGTGCTTTACATAATCACCTCCTTTAATCCTTACTAGAACCTGCAAGGTAAGTATCATCCCCATTTTAGAGGTGCTAAGACAGAAGGCTAGTGAGGCTCAGCAACTTGCCCGGGGACTGTCTGACTCCAGAGCAGGTCCTCGTGACCTCTGTGCTGTGCTGCCTCTGATGCCTGCTCTAGGCAAGGTGGTCCTAGGGGGCTCAGGCTTCCTTTGGGAATGCAGATGAGTCAGAGATGATCACGGATAGACCGTTGTCGTCTCTGGCATCCCATGAGCCCCAGTTGAACAGACAGTAATGGTGATTTGGAGAAAGAAGGATGGAGGCCTTCCAGCTATGAGGAGCATCCAGACAGAGCCCCTGTTGTGCTTCTGACATCTTGGACAGACCCTTGGGACTTCTCTGACTTCTTTATGCTCCTGGGCACATCCCCTAAAAGTCCCCTGAACTGCTGTGCTCTGGTATTGCTGGCCGCTGGAGGTGCTCATGGCAGGTTTCTGTGTGTCTGCTCTGTCTGCCCCTCCTCTCCAGCTCTGTCCCAAATGGGCTACAACCTGAGCCCCCAGTTCACCCAGCTCCTGGTTTCCCGGTACTGCCCGCGTTCTGCCAATCCTGCCATGCAGCTCGACCGCTTCATCCAGGTGTGCACCCAGCTGCAGGTGCTGACGGAGGCCTTCCGGGAGAAGGACACAGCTGTGCAGGGCAACATTCGGCTCAGCTTTGAGGACTTCGTCACCATGACAGCTTCCCGGATGCTATGACCCAGCCCATCTGCAGAGAGTGGAGCGCACAAGGGACCTTTCCTGGCTCCTTACAGTGGGAGAAGCGTGTGGACCTCTCTTCTTTTCCTCCCCCTTCTTAAAAAAGATTCTCTTCTTGGTGCAGCACTATTCCCAAAGAGGGTTGGTAATCCTGTATCAAAACCACCAGATAGTGAGGGGCCTGACCTAGGAGAGGACTGGAAGTTGAATGGCACAGCCTTGCACCAGGAGCAGGAGATATCGGTCCTTGTAATGGAGTTAGTGTCTGGTCAGCTGGGCTCCCGCCTCCAGCTTTCCCCTCTCTGCCCTGACGCCAGTGGTAAGTGTTCATCGGCTTGTTACCATTGGCCCCTGTGTTCCCTCACCCAGGCTCTCCTGTCAGATGAGCCCATTTTCTCCAAAGTGGAGCCTGACCAAGCACGAGAGATTTGCTCATGGGATCAGCGGCTTGAATTCTGCCACACCCACAAATCCTTGTGTGTTAACTTCTAGCTGCCTGGGGTCTCTCCCTGCTCGGGGACCTCAGACAGTCTGCTTCCTGGGCATCTGTGGCCAGGCTACTGCCCTTTGCAGCTCGGACCCCTCACTTGCCTGCCATGCTCTGCTCAGCTTCAGTCCCCACGGGACAGTTGTCACCTCCCCCTGCCAATGCTTTTTTTTTTTTTTTAAATTGTGGTTTTTTTCATTTGGGGCCAAAAGTCCATTGAAATTGTAAGCTTCAATAAAAGGACGAAACTCTGGAGGTCCATGTTTTCCACCATGACTTCCCAGCTACAGCTTTACGCATTCATTCACCCGTTTATTCTTTCATTCGGTGAATATTAAATACATACTATATACCAGCCTATGCAGAAAGCAGCAGCTGGGGGTTCGGGGGGGGAGTGTTGCCTGTATGGGGCTTCTCTCATTTGCCAGGGTGAAGCTGAAGTGTAGGGCAGCTGGTGTGAGTCCTGCTGGTTCAGTTCAGTGTGGCCTGGAGTCAGCTCAGTAAGCTGACTGTTCCATAGCAGTCTTAGGGCTGGCGTTCTGGGCTGGAAGCGGCCACCCCAAACTTTTCACAGCATGGCCTTTTTATTGTCTCAGGACCTAGTTTTATCTTCCAGACAAACTCCATTTATTAAGTCATAACTTTTCCCCCATTTTTATTAGGCACAGACATCTGTACTTGCCGGTCAGATCTTTAGATCAGCATGACATCCAGTCTACACTGAGTGTCTATAATGAGATGACAAAATTTCAATCAAAAGCCAAAGACACCAGACATTCTAGTTTTCCAGGGGGCTTTATCATGGTTAATGTGTGATTATCCTTTGGCTTTTTGAGATGAAGATAAGAGCTCTGCAGCCCTAAGTAGGGCTCTCCTCCCTGCAGTGGGTAGCTGAGGAAGTAGCTATGACTGTTTTGCAGGTCAGTGAGGCCCAGCAGGCATGTCGGGCTGAGCCAGTTCAGCCCCATTCTCCTCTGGGCTGCTGTAGTGCTAGAATCTCAGAATCTGATGGAGTTCCGTTCCCAGGGCCAGCCCCCATCCAGAGCCTAGCATCCCCTCCATGGCCCCCCGTGAGTCTGGCCTCTCCTTGCCAGCCTCCAGTGACAAAGAACACAGCCTGTTTCCTCCTTGACTGGTAGAAACTTCTGATGTGAATTCTAAATCCTGCCATCTTGGAAACACTGCCCGTTGGCTCTGGTTTTCTCTCTTGGGCCACCTAGGATTTACATCACCCTTACTGCTTGCCAGCCCTCATTCCCCCAAGTCCTCCCCTCCCTAGGCAGATAGCCCTGGGCTCTTCAGCAACCCCTCACTGAGCATCGCTCCCCTTGGCATCCTGGTCACGTCCCCTGAATTTTCTGCATTTCATCAGAGTCCCGTAAAGTGGAGGGTGAAGGCCTTCCATGGTGCTGGGTTCAGCCAGCAGGAAGTAGAGTAGAACTGCAGCCACTGGAAGAAGCTTCTGTTGTTTCTTTGTTCCTACCGAGCCAAGTGTCTGCTGAAACCCAATGGTGCCGGTCAGAGCCGCTCTCCTCTGTGTTCAGCTGGGGCTGAGGAGCCCAAGACCTGGGTTGATATTGTGGGCACGGTTGGTTCTGACCTTGGGGGCCAGCCCTCAACACCTCATTCTGCACACTGCACCTCCAAGCCTGTCTAAGACTGTGCCAACAGCTTTGGATCTAAGGCCAGGGGGAGTGTGGAATGGGCAGGACAGCCCATCCCTCCTGGCAACAGCCACACTATCCACAGAGAGCTGGGCTGGTGAGTCATCTGGAGAGCGGGTGACATAATGAGACCACACCTTCCACCTGCTCTGGGTAAAGCAGGGTGCCGAGAGGAGCGGTGCTGAAGCACTCCTGGGCTGGGGCCCTGGCAGCACTGTGGCTCTGCCCCCCTTCTTAACAGGTGAGGTCAGAGGGGGCCTGCAGCTCCATTAATCAAGTTAAGCAGGCCTGGTGGTGCGCACAGCCGAGCTGGCCTCTGCCAGCTGTCTCCGTTCCTCTCAGCAGAGTAGCACTTCAGCCTGTGCTCCACGTCCTGCTCTGGCAACGAGGATCAGGGCCTTTGGCAGCCCCGTAATCATCTCGGTGGCAGACGGAGCACGTCTGGCCAAGTCTGTGGCTTTCTCTTTTTATCCTCTGAACTCATAGAAAATATATGCAAGCCCTGATTTCCAAGAAGGTGAAGATAACAGTAAATCAACCTGCTATCTGCCCACCCTACCCCCGACCGCCTACCTTCCACAAGCCACTGGGCCTGTGAGCAGACAGATGTGTCAAGGATCGAGTTCCTGGGCATCGCATGATTGGCACTGCCTGAGGAGGCAGCACCGTGTGTGCTCCGAGGCCTGGCTATGAGTCCATCTGGGGTCTGGTGGGGTGGGGGTGCGGGTGGGAGGTCAGCAAATAATAGCATTCCAGTGCCTTCTTGCCTTCTCCCCTCCCCCCAGCTTCCCCACCTTCCCCTGTTCCTAACCTAAGCAGCACAGATTCTGTGCAATGACAAGGAAAGGGAACATTCAGTGCCAGGCTTTTAATTACAATTGCTTCGGGCTGCCGGCCTCCATGCCAAATGGCCATGGAGAGTGTTTTATCACACCACAAAGCCAACAAGGTCCAGTCTATGGTGTGTGCACTCGGCACCTGGCGAAGGTGGGGCTGTGCCCGTGGCTCTCTGGAGAAAGGCTGGGCCCGGGTTAGTTCACACAAGCATCTGAGCAGCTGGCCAAGTGCAGCCCTGGGCTTTAGGGAGCCACTGGACCAGATGGAAATGCCTGTTGGGATTTTTAGAGCAGACCCCAAGGAAGGCGTGTAATTGGGTAGGAGAGGGGTCTCTGGGAGGAAGGCCAAGCTCCAGAAGGATGATGGGATGGATGATACCGTGGCGTATGGCCAAGTAAGAGAAGTACAATAATCATGTTCACAATACTTCACAGTTTACAGAGAACTTTCCACTTTCTTGAGCATGCTTAATCCTCACATCAACCCTGCTTAGGGGACACGAGCTCAGAGAGGGGAAGTGACTTGCCCAGAGCCACACAGGCAGAAAACCAGCACTGGGACCCCAGCCTCTCACCGCATCCAGCAGTCTTTCCTTGAAGGGTATGAGTGGGTCCCCCAGGAGCCAGAGAGCAGCCCAGGCAGGGAACAGGTTGCACCCCCAGAGCTGGAGCCTCCAAGGCAGCCCTCACTCAGGGCAGCACCGTGGTGACGCTGGTGAGTACCACGTGCTCAGAGACTTTGGAGACGGAGCACCGGCTCTGCAAGGACAGGGACTTGTGGCAAGCAGAGGAGCGGGGACTGGGGGCCTTCAGAGAGCCGCAGGGACCCAGGCCAGGCAGGCAGCAGGAGAAGCCAGCCTTAAACTGCTCCCGGAATTTGCCTTGGTTGGGAGACAAAAGACACAGCCATAAGGAGACAAATGCAGCAGGAAAGGGCCTTGAGCCCAGGGCCACCCACGCAGCTCCAGCCAAGCTGCCTGAGAAAGGGCAGAGAGGGAGGGGTAGAGCTGGGATGGAGAGCCCCGAGGCAACCCGAGGAGAAATGCAATTGTCATCTGATTCCTTGACTGCTCTCTGGCTCAGAGCCTGGCTCAAAACGTGGTGTCTGGCTCAGGGGCCTCGGGTCACCTCTGCCCTCCTTGGTGTGTATACGTGGAGAGGGATCAGGGCCCACTAGCTGTTGCTAGGCTTTTCCCATCTCTGCCCTATGATGATGAAAATGACAGCGGCTGCCACCCTTGCGTATGGCAGTCACGCTGTGCCAGGCACTGTGCCGGGTGCCTCAGCCTCTGTCCCCTAGAGCATCCCAGCACCCCTGCAGGTTCGAGTCTTTTATCTTCACTTCACAGATGAGACCGCCCAGAGTTACAGTAGCTTACCCAAGGCCACCCAGCCAGGAGCCAAACCTGGTTCTAACTAATTCCAAAGCCCTTTTAAAGGAGAGGATCAAGTGGGGAAGGAGGGACCACTGCACCACCTGTTCAGCCCACATATCCCAGGGAAACAGATTTTGTCTGGAACTGAAACCTCCGTGATCGTCTGTCAGCAGCCTGCCAGCCTCTCCTTGGCCAGCACAGGCAAGCACACAGTAGGTCCTCAGCAAATGTAGGCCAGACAAGGGCTCGTGCATTAGGGTGTCTGCTGCCCTCCCCTCCCCTGCTCTCTCTTCTGAGCTGGAAACCAGCAGGCAGCCTTTGCTGAGTAATTCTTGAGTCTCAGTGAGGGTTATATTGTTGACCCCAATCCCTTCTTTAACTTTTTAACAATTTCTCAAAGATTATTTGTGTCCAGGCTTGAACAGTCATCTGGACCAGTCCTTTAGAAGCCTAGTCCCAAAGTCAGAGGCCTGGTGAGTCACACTTCTGCTGAGCTGAGCCGAGCTGGGGGAGGCGGGATGTGTGTGTGTCAGGGGGTGCTGGGCCATTACCACCGCGAGACTGGGAGGTAGCAGGAGGGGATGGGAACTGTGGCATAGCAGAGAGAGCAGGCCCGGAGTGGGAGTGGGGGGCTAGGGGACCAGGACTTATAGAGGGGAGAGTGGGGGGGCTGGTGCTAGAGGCAGGTGATTGCAGGGACAGCCCCCAAGATTCTGGCCACTCTGCCAGTGTGTGTCTAGCTAGGCAGGGGAAGCCCTTTCCCAGGCCTGGGCTGTCTCTGCCGGTGACCCTCCCTTACCTGGGTTGTGCAGTCATCCCCTTGGGCAGGAGTTCCTGGGCCCTCTTCCCACAGGCTGGGCTCCCTCTGGGGAAGATGGACTCCTCCACCCGTGCCATCCAGAGAGGGGCAGGTAGGAGGTCCTGCTGTGCCTGCACCCGAGTGTGAGTGGAGGCAGCTGGCCTAGCCCCTGGCCTTCCACTCACTCACTGGTCTGCAGAATCTACCAAACTGGATCCCTGGGTGCCGGTCACTGCTGGGAGCGTGGTCTGTCTCCCACTCGGACCAGGGCTTCTCTGAGCGAAGGCTCCCAGAGCAGAGTCACAATGCCAGGAGACAGCAGGTACACCTCACCCCCCATCTTTTATTTGGGCCCTGGGTTGGGGATGGGGAGACCTGTCCCGGGGACTGTTGGCCACACCCTCAGTCACTGCCTCGCCCGCCCACTCACCACTGAGGAAGTTGTAGATGATGGGGTTGGCGGCACTGTTGGCGTACACCAGCCAGTGGGAGAAGGTGAAGCAGGCATAGACGGCTTCTCGGTCGCTGGCTTGGCGGAACATCCCGAACACCCTAGGACCAGATGGACAGCAGTCACAAATGGGGTAGCTGTGTGTGTGTGTGTGTGTGTGTTGGGAAGGTGCTGCTCATAGAACTCAAGCTGTAAAGTGCAGTTCCCACTGCACCCTTCTGTCCACCAGGTAGCCCTTTCCTGGGCCTCTGGATCTGAGATCTCCACCAGTTCTGGGGGCCTCGAGCACAAAGCATGTGACCACAGTGGGCCTGGGGACAGGCACCAGGGTATGTGTATCTGCTCAGTCACTGGCTGTCTAATCCCTGGGGCTCCCCAGCCACCTCTCACCCATCCTCGCAGCAACATGAGTCACAGACATCCTCCATTTTTCAGTTAGGGAAACTGAGGCTCAGAGAAGTAAAGTGACATGCCCAAAATCACACAACCAGGAACTAACCAAGCACAAACTCCAAGTGAGGTTGTCTCCTGTCCAGTAGGCCGTGTTCCTTCCCTGGCACCCTGTGACACTCATTTGCTGTGTCCCAGTGTCTCTCCGCCTAGAGTCCCTGCAGACACCTGCGTGGCTCTCTCTCCCACTTCCTTCAAGTCTCTGCTCAAATGTCATTTCTTCGGAGTGGGCTTTTGTTGAAAAATCGTTACAAAACTCCAAACCCCACCAGCCCCTGTCACTGTCACTCTCCACCCTCTTTCTTCATAGCGATTATTACTGCCTGACATCCTCATGTACACCGATTTTTCTATCAACTTCCCTTCCCTTCTCTCCCACTAGACTGCAGCCTCCGTGCAGGCAGGGACTTGTCCGTCTTGTGCACTTGTTCACTCTATTTCCAGCCCCCTAAAATCTGATGATTGAGTGAATGAATGTGTGAATTTCCATTCATTTTACGAATGAAGAGATTGAGGCCCCGGGGTCACACAGTGGAGACGTGGTAGAGCCAGGTCTTTCCCCAAAGCAAGGAGAGCCCCTTCCTCTGACCCCAAAACTTCTCCCCACCCCCGACCACCCCCCGGCACTCTCACCTCTTGAGGACGTTGAGGACACTGATGGGCAGGTAGCAGAGGGCGAAGACCAGCAGCACCACCATCAGCATCTTGGCCGTCTTCCTCCGCGCTCGCATCTGCTTCACCTCGGCCAGGAAGGCGCGGGCCCGGGGCTGGGGCTCTGAGCTCGGGCCCTGCCCCTGGCCCTCCAGCTCCGAGGGCCGCTTCCAGTTCCGCACCAGGGCCGAGGTGGTGCCGGGGATCTGTCCAGCACACACGACAGCAGCGGTGGGTACCGCCCTTAGGAGGGCTGCTGTCTTTGGCTGGTCCACTCTGGGCTGGACACTGGGGCAGAGTGGAGCTGGGCAAAGGGAACAGACCCTTGCAATAGCAAGGGACCTAATATTTATGATGAAGACTAACACTCCGGACTCGAGAGTAAACAGTGCACTTTCATTTTCCATGAGCTCATGGTGCAACCTCCTGCAACATGCCTTTGGAAAGGAATGTTGGCTCTTAGTTATAGATAAGGCAACTGAGACTCAGAGAGGTGGGGGACTCTTGATAAGGCCCCAGGCCACAACCAGGGGTCTGAACATCCTCACAGCTGCCCATCCATCCCCCTTAAATCTCCAGCTCCCTCTTTGGAGGTGGGGTCAGGGATGGGGGTGAGTTGGGCTTCCCTGGCCCATACCACACTGGGGGAGGCCTGGGCAAGGAGAGGTGGGCAGGTGGGCAACATGGAATGGCCTGGGCCTCAGAGCACAGGTCCCTGCCTGGGTGAATGCCCACAAGCCTGGGGTGGTTCTGGGCTCCTGGAGCAGCTACAGACATCCTCAAAGCCTCTCCCACGACAGGACCCCCACATCACCCGACAATAGAGGGGCATGGGGCTAGAGTTCAGGAAACTTGAGGTCCAGGGCCAGCTCAGCCATTCACCAGCCAATTCCCTTTCCTTTCTAAGCCTCGGTTTCCTGTCTGGATAGTGCCTGTGCCCCGCTTGTCGGGGGTCTGTGAGGAGCAGATGGCAAGTGTTGGTGGACTGCAAGGCTGGCCGGCCAGGAAGGGCCCTGCTGGACTGGGCACTCCTCCAAGGCAGGGCCTGGGTCTGAGCCAAGTGCTCTCCCCACCCACCACCCTGCATGGCCTGGGTGCAAGGCAGAACCGTCTGCAGGGTGTAGGTGATGTGGAATGCGTGTGAACATTCCTTCCCCGGCCTGCCCGTGTTCTGGCCTGCATCCTCCCCCTGCCCAGGCACCGACCCAGGACTCACTTGCGCTAGCGCCAAGGGCCCCTGAGCACCCCACCCCCACAAAACCCTGCGAAACGCACTGTGGGGCAGTCTGTAAAGAGGAAAAGAGACAGGCCCGGAAGCAAAAGGGCTCTGCCACTCTCTGGCTTTGGCAAGTTTGTTGTCCTTATCAGGCAATTGTGAAGTTGGTAAAATTGCTTGTTTTGTTAGATAGTTGTTAAGACATCAATACAAAGTGCCTAATTTGGCAAGTAACGTGGAGTTGCTATTATTATTGTGTAAACTGAGCATTGGAATCCCACAGATCTGGGTTTTAGTCCCTGATCTACTACCCACTAACTGAGTGATTTGGGGGAAGTTTCTGGATCTCAGTTTTCTCATACCTAAATGAAGGATGACATTAATATATGGTGGTAAGAGGACGCAAGACCAGCTGGGTGTGAGTGGCGCAGTAAATGGCAGCTGCTAATCGTAGCAGGGCGTGAGTTACTCTGCCATTCCAGGTAGCCACTAGCACCTTTGGCCTTGAGTTCAACGTGTCTCTGGGGTCTGTCCCTCTCTGGTTGCAGCCAGGATGGCAGGTTCTGAAGGCAGAGCACTCCCTTAGACCAGCAGCCCCGCCCCCTCCTAGCCCAGACAGTGACACCAGAGTGGGCCTCACCTGGCGGCCCCAGAGCTTACGGAAGATCTGGAAATAGGCCACCGCCATGAGACCAAGCGGGGCAAGGTATGTGACAATGAAGAAGCAGCTGTGGTAGATCTTGGGGTAGAGGTCATCTGCAGGGCCAAGAGAAGCAAGCATCAGACCCCTCTGCAAGCCCCAGCCTTCCCTGGTTAGCATTGTCACTCTGTCCCAAGTAGGGCCAAAGCAAGGCCAAGGGGCAGCTGGACCCCATACAGGCATCAAGGTAGACAGAGACCCTGGAGTTGCCCAACGTGGGGCTGTCCATCCTGGAAGGACCCCTAGCAGATATCTACACTAGAGGAGACACCCATGCTGGGAGTATCCCTGGTAGATGCCCAGTGTCCTCTAGGGACATACCCACCCTGGAAGTGCCCCTGATAGACACCTGCCGTAGGGGTATGCATCCCAGAGTTGCCCACCTTAGGGATGCCTGCCCAAGGCTCCACCGTTACCTGCCCAGCGCTCGTCGCAGACAGAGAAGAGCCGTGTGCGATTGGCTAGCTCAGGCAACACACTGCTGCATTCCATGACAGCAGCCTGGGGCACCATGACAGCCAGTGACACAGCCCAGATGCCCAGGATGGAGCCACGGGCGCGCCGGGCGGTGCTCTTGAACAACAGCGGGTGGCAGATGGCATACCAGCGGTCCAGGGCGATGAAGCTGAGAGTAAGCACTGCCACAGACACGGACACGGCCTGCCCCGTGGGGACACAACATCAGTCCTTTTGGGGGCCACTCAGAGACGTGGGGGTGGGTGACAGGGCTCACAGTCCAGAGATGCCCGGGAGTCAGGTGTGGTGCAAATCCTGACTCCACCACTTACTGGCAAATCACTCACCCTCTCTGAGCCTCATCTGCAGAACAGGAATGTACCATCTACCCAGCAGGATTCTTATGAGAGTAAGTGAAATCATGTACAGAAAATACCCAGCTCCAGGTCTGGCACATAGTAGGTGCCCTGTACTATGAATAATAACATACAGTTATGGAACTTACTATGTGCCAGGCACTGTTCTCATTATCCTTACAACAACCCTGCCAGGTGGGGGCTATTACCCCCATGTAGGTGAGACACGGACCTCACCTGTCTGTAACCCCCATGCTCAGGGTCACCAGAGCTAATCAGGTGAGTAGAAAATCTCAAAATAGTAGGGAGTCCAAGAGGCATTTCTCTCTTCCCTGGAGTGCCATGCCTTCCCCAGGCTGTTAGGAAAAGCTATTGGGAAAAGGAGTCCTCACTCTGGGAGGCAGAGATGACTCTGAGCCAGAAGTGTGCGTGGACATTGTCTCCAGTGGTGCCCCTGCTCTCTGGGGTGCAGGGAGAGGGTGGAAGGGTACAATGGGGAGTAAATACTGGCCTCTGGCCAGCCCTCCTTCCAGCCCACTAACCCCATCTGGACATCCTGGTTCCTAGCCCTGGGGGAGGGAGGACCCTGGCCAGTGGTGGCAGGAGGGGAGCAGGCTGTTTCCACCAGCCCCCCCCAAATCTTCCCCCCCAAAGTGGGATCAGGGAGCAGGCCCTGCATGTGTACGTGTCACTGTGGGCTTGTGCCCCTCTCCTCTATTGTGTGCCCATGTACCTGGAGCGGACTATATGTGTCCACGTGTGTCCATGTATATGTCTGTGGGTGTGACCAGGAGGGGATCTCTGTATGAGTATGTGGGGCTGTGTCTGTGTCCTGAGTGTCCTGGTGGCCCACCCTTGCTGGCAGTAGAGAATGACACTGAAGGGGTCCTGAGCCACTGTGACCTGTCTGGAAGGTAAGTCTGAGGGTCACTGAGACCTGTGTAAGGCTGTAAGGTTTGTACAGGTGTGACAGGGAGTGGGGAAGGGTGATGGGGCAGAGCTCACCTGTAGGTAGGGGATGACTTTGCAGAGAGCCTGGCCAAAGAGCCAGGACTCTGTGATGTCCACTAGCAGGCTGGCTGGCAGGCAGATGGCTGTCACCAGCACGTCAGCCAGGGACAGGTTGACGATGAAGTAGTTGGTGACTGTCCTCATGTGATGGTTCCGCCACACAGCCAGGCAGACTGCAGGGTTGGGTGGGGCGAGGTCGAGCGGGTGGCAGAGCCACGCCCACCCTAGTTTCTCCCCATCAGCCAGCCCCCTTCCCTCCCACTACCCCTGGAGTTGGAGGTAAGGGCTGGTGGGGGTGGGCGCAGGCAAGGCCCAGGACCCCCTCCAGTCTGCAGCACCATAGGACAAGACCTAGACCTACCCAGCGTGTTGCCCACCAAGGCCACGAGGAACACAGCCACGTAGGCTGCGATGAGGACCCACTCGTACGGCTTTGGGTACAGATAATCACGCCACAGATAGCGAAGAAACTCGTCTTCATAGTCTGGAGGCACCGGGGACGGTTCCCCGCTGGCGCTGGGGACCCCCATCTGGGCCCCTGCGGTGGCCGAGGGCTCCATGAGCTCAGGAGCGGTGGCAGCTGAGGGGCATCCCGGGCCAGCCCTCAGCCCGCTACCCTCGAGGGCCCGGAGTCTTGCAGCCAGTTCTCTGGGGTCCTAGACCCACTTCCTGAAGGAAGGACGGGAGGGAGGGAAGGGTGGGGAAAGGAAAGAAAGAAGGAAGGACACATTAGGGAGTGTGCCAGGCATTTGCATACAAGCTCCCTCTTAATTCTCACGGTCGTGACATCATTGGAGCAACACCTGGGTTGCATCCCGGCTCCACACAGGTGGCCCTTGGGTACGTCCTTGCGTCTTTCAGCCTTAGTTCTCCCATCTATCCCCAGAGCAGTAACCGTACCTACCTGGCAGGGCCGTGGCGAGGAGTTCCGAGCTCGAATGCGAGTCACCAGGACCCCGGCGCGGGAAGGCGGCTTCGCGGACTGCTGGTTACCATGATTAGGGAGTCCTGCTTTGCAGATGAGACGGAAGATCAGAGAGGTTGCGCCCCTAGCTCAGGGTCACAAAGCTGCTAAGCCAGGTCTGTTTGAACCCACCAAACACCACAGATGTGGGAGGGGAAACCATTCCGATTGCAAATATTCTCTCGTGAGCCAGTTCACAGGCCTTAATTTCTGCTTGGAAAAAAGGGGTCCAGGGAGGTGTTACAGACCCAGGCCCCTCCCACCAGACCCGCCAGACCCTCCCCGGTGGGCGCGCGCACACACGCGGACACACACACAGGCACACAGCAGGGGTGGTGGTGGTGGGGTGGCGCGTGCGGGAAGGAACTGACGACCTCCTTGAGAACGAGGGGACAGCCCAGGCCCAGCAGCCAGGCCCTCAGGCCCCTTGCCAGGCCCCCCCGGAGTCCCCGGGGCCGCGATGCTCCCGGCGACCGCCAGGAGTCGCTGGGCCGGCGCGCAGGCCGTGCTCCATTCATAAATCCGGCCTCGCTCCGCGCCCCTCCCTCCTCCCGCCCCCAGACCCCTCCCTCCCTCTATCTGCTGCGAAGACCCCAGACGTGTGCGGGAGGGTTGCCAGTCCCTGGAGACCCCTGGGGCAGGAACAGGGGACTCCTTTGTACCCCACTGAGCGCCGGCGGACCCACTCCCTCAGCGGGACATGCCTGCACCTCGGGGGCTGCGGGGGTTTCGGGCGGCGGGAGGAAGAGGATGCTAGGAGTTCCGCAGGAGCCTGCCCGGAGGAAGGCAGAGCCGGCTGGGGACCCAGCCTCACAGCACCCAGGTTACCCCTGAGACTCTTGGCTTCCCCATCCCTCACCGCACGTCCTTTGGAACCCCCATCCTGGGCCTGGGGGTCCCCAATGCCCCGCACCTGTTGGCTTCGGGACCCAGGCGTTTTCGGCTGCTGGTCCCCTGACCTTGCACCTGGGACTCCGCCTTCTTGCAGGGGGACCGGGGCTGGGGGAGGGGGCCGGGGCATCCCCCTCCCAAGGCTGCGCTGCCTCGGCTCGCGGGGCTGGGCGCCGGCCTGGCTCCAGGGCGGGCTGTGCTGTGCGCGGGCTCTGCTGGGCTGCGCGCCGCGGGGAGGGGGCAGGCAGGAGGGGCCGCGCGGGGAGGAAGCCCCCGGAGGTCTCCGCGCGGTGTGTCCCAGCCCGGAGACCCGGAGGGCGGAGGGAGACACTGGTTCTTTCTCGCCGCCCACTTCACGCGTCCATCCATTCATGCGCCCCTGCGCTCATTCATTCCGTCCGCAGCCATTCAACATTCGTGCCCCGGCCACTCCGCTCTCAGGGCGCACCTAGTGTGTGCCCGCGGACCCGGGGCAGCTTCGGGGGCCACAGTGCAGAGATGGAGCCCAGCCCCACTCCCCTCGCTGCCTCACCTAGCTGACGAGGACGATGGCACAGGTGGGTCACAGCGGTGACAGGGAGGACGCTTGCACCGCCTCCAGCCAAGCTCCGGATGCTGCTGGAACAGCCAGCTCCCAGCGATGCCAGAAAGACCTGCTCGCCCATCTCCCAGCCCTCGATTCTATCTGCCTCGAATCCTTCTTTTTGTTCATACTACTTTCCCCCTCCAAAGACAAGGACGGGAGGTGGAAGGGGGTGTGTCATTAATTCAACAAATACTGTTTATTAAGCCGTGCGTCAGGCAATGAGCTATAATAATACAGCTGCCACTTGCACAGTGCACGCGATGCATGGTCCCATTTAATCTCCAAAATGGTGAAGTAGTTACTGTCCCCACTTTACAGATGAGGACACTGGGCTCACATGGGGTAGTGACTTACCCAAGGTCACACAGCAGAGGCAGAGCTGGGATTCAAGCCCAGGCTCCTCTCAGAACTACCCACCACCCTTGCCCTCCCGAGTCTCTCTGGCGGCTGCAGAAAGGCAGGTGCACAGCCAGACAGTTAACCTATGGTGTGAGCAGAGCGCCAGCAGGGTTTAGGGGGCTGTGGGGCACAGAAGGGCAGATCAACTCAGCCAGAGCATCAGGACAGGCTTCCTGGAACAGGAGCATCTCCATGGAGACCTGATGAGCAGGAAGGTGGCCCTGCCCCCAGATTGTGGTTTTCAAGGTAGAGGAAACAGCAGGTGTGAAGGTTTGGAGGGAGGGCCCTCTGGGAATCACAGTAGGCTAACGGTGGCCTCCTGGGCATCAGGCAGTCACCTGAGACATCCCCTGCCTCAGGAAAGGACCTCCTAACATGTCAAACCCCACCCTCCTCTCCCACCCTCTAAGATTCACACTCCTTCCCTCCTGGGAGATGATTCCTGAGATGTAACCATCATCTTCCCTGTCACAGACAAAGCCCTTTTCAAAGGCTCTGGAGAAGCACTGCTAGGCACAGAACGTGTGGGAGGGGAGCTGGAGCGGCACAAGGGATGAGGCCGGTCACCTTCACCTCTGCAGAACAGGAGGGAGGACTGAAGCTCAACCTAAGGCAGAGCTTTGTCCTTGGGGGCAGATATGGCATCCTCTCAGTGGGTGATGGGTCATAGCATCCCTGTGGTTCCAGAACTCTGTCCTGCCTTCCCTAGGCGCTGACCGAGGTAGGACGATGGAAGGGGGACTCAGGAAGAGGGGCTGGCATGTGTGTGCACGTGTGTAGGTACACATCTGCACGCATGTGCATATGTGTGTGTTTGTGTTTCAGTCTTGTGATCCAGTGAGGGCTGTGTGTGTCTAGGGAATCTATTAATAATGTTTGAATGTGTGTGTGTGTTTGTGTCGCTGTGCATATGGGTAGGGGACAGGCTCTGGGTTGATGACTGGGAGTCACCTGGGTGGCTGTGTCTGTTTGGGTTTTGATTTGTCCCTGTGTCTTGGTGTTCATGTCTATGTGCGTGTTGGGGGCGGGGCTGGATCTGCATGTGCAACTGTGGTGACTGGCACTTGTCTCCCAGTGTGTTTCCCTGTGAGTGTGGGCATGTGAGTGTGGGCACGCCTTTGTGTCCATGGCTCTGCAAATGTGCGTACACGGAATTTGGTACATCTGTTCCCATGGCAATGACTCATCAGATCCCCCCAGATTAACACCCCCCCAAATCTGGAACTGTGACTGTTTGCTACGGAGGGGCTGGGGAGAGGGCTGCTGCATGTCGGGGGATGGGAAGTAGATCGTGCAGGGACACACAAATGACAGCTGCGGCAAACAAGGTGCAGCCAGTGATGCAGAAGGTACAGATCCGTGTGTGTCTGCGTGGGCAATGGGCACCCGCTGAGCTTGGCGCAGCCCAGGCTCAGGACCCAGCCCAGAGCTCAGAACTCCATCATTCAGGGACTCGCAGACCCCTGGGTTCGAGGGAGCAAGGGGCTTCCCAGCTTCCTGCGATCATTATACATGGCAGGGCACATGTCTGTGTGGGGAGGGACCCACAGCTGAGAATCCTCTCACTGGTAACATCCAATTTCACAGGGCCAGGCTCATCTTCCCTTAAGAGAGATCTCAATTGCCAGCCCCCACCCCTTGGAACACCAAAAATGGCTGCTCCCCAGGACAAGGGATCATGAGTGGCCCACTTAGCCACAGCTGCGGGTGGGAGAGGCTAGCTATCTGGCCTACATGGGCATGAAGGAGAGAGGGTGTATGTTCGTAGAAAATCCTGGGGGCCCCAGGGGTCCAGAGCTGCTCTGGAAGACACACAGGGAGCCATGGGGTTTTGATCCTTGGGTACAACAGCACTGGCCTCTGGGAACTCCTGGCAAAATGCCCATGCCCAAGGGAGGGACCCAGGGACCTCAGGCCCTCTGTCTCCAGGCTGGACCCTCAGCCCTGGCGCCTCCTCTGCCCAGGGAGGCCTGGCCCGGAGCCCTTGCCTTGCCTGAGCTGTCTGTCAGCCAGGGCCTACAAGACCTCTTTCCCGGAACCAGCCAGCCTCAGCCTTGTTGATCTAATCCTGAGCCTCTGAGCCACAGGTCCCTGTCACATCCATCTTCAAGTGTCAGCTGGGCCCTGGCTCCAGGTGCTACCTCCTCCTCCCTCCCCCTTCCGATGTGACTTACAGTAACCTCTGTCTGGCTAGGACTAGAGTAATTGAAAGGCAATTGGATTTTCAACTTGCTAATGCTGCTTCAGGCCCGGGACTGTGGATGGAAAACTCTGGGCAGGGCAGAGGCGCTTTACAGAGGAACAGAGACCACACGCCAAGCAGAGTGTGGGTGGGGGAGGGAGGGCCAGCAGGCTGTCGGGTAGGAAAGGGGGCTTCTGCGGGCTGAATCTAGGGAAGCCCCAGGGCAGCTGTGGCTTTGTGGTCCTTGGGTCCAACAGCATTGGCCTCTGGCAGCTCATGCCCAGGGGAGGGACCCAGAGACCTCATGTCCCCCGTCAGATTGGGCCCTCAGCTTGTGTGCCTCTTCTCCTCAGGGAGGCCCCTCCTTCAACGAGTGGGCAGCTTGAAGGGGACCAGCATCCTCCAGGAGATCAGGAGCTCAGGGCCCTGAGTCAGGCATCCCCAATGACTCCAAAAGCTAGACAGACCTCCAAGCCAGGAGTGGGACCAAGGGAGAAGGAGCCAGCAGCCTTCTGTCTGTCCGCTTACCCACATGCACACTCAACAAACTCTGACGGCCAGGTTGGCTGCAGAGATGGGGCCTCCTGCTTAGGCTGGGGGGGACCCTCAGGTAGCAGATGGATGGGGAGGTGTTGCATGAAGATGGAGCCTGCAGAGGTGGGAGGGGAACGGAATGCACGAGAACGCAACAGAACAAACCAACCAACCCCACACTGTGTTGAGTCTGGCGTTGAGGGGAGGTTAGGAGCACAGGACTTGGGGCCAGAAAGGCCTGGTTAGACTGCCAGCTGTGCCATGGGTACCGGGTGATCTTGGGCAAGTCACTTCCGCCAACTCTATGGTAGGCTGAATAATGGCCCCGAAGATGTCCACGTCCTGATGCCCAGAACCTGTGGATATGTTAAATGTCAAAAGGGACTTTGCAGAAGTGATTAAGAATTTTGAAATGGGGAGATTAGCCTGGATTACCCAGTTGGGCCTGGTGTGATTACATGGTCCTCACACGGGGGAGGCAGGAAATCGAAGTCGTAATAGGACACGTGATGATGGAAGCAAGAGCGTGTAGTGACATGAGGGAAGGATCACAAGCCAATGAGTGGCCATGCAGGTGGCCACTAGAAACTGAAAAAGGCAAATAAATGGCTTTTCCCCTGAGTCTCCAAAGGAAGCAGCCCCAGCCAACACATTGACTGTAGACATCTGACCTCCAGAACTGTGAGAGAATGAATTTGCGTTGTTTAAGCCACCAAGTTCGGTGGTCAATTTGTTACAGCAGCAATAGGAAACAGACACACATCCTCATTAGGCTAAATGAGTTAATATAGGCAAAACACTTAGAAAAGCACCTGACACATAGTTAGCATGTACAATTATGTTAGCTATTATTATTTCTGGAAAAACTCTTGGCCTGGGTCAGAGTTGGCTGGTCACAGCCATAATCCAACTAGTGGAAAGGCACATCACTTCTACTAACATCAAGTTGGCCTGAATTTGCTCACCTGGTCATGTGTAGCTGCAAGGGAGGCTGGAAAATATAATGCAGCTGGTGCCCAGCTGACTTATAAGGGTTCTCTGACTAAAGGAAGAAGGGGAGGTGGTTATTGAAGAACTAGCAGTGCCTGGCACAAATCCTACTACTATGAAAGATGAGACGTTTATAGCAAAGGAACCTTGCCTCCAGGGTTTGGTTAGATGCATGTATTTCCAGCTCTGCTTTCTTGTGCCATCAATTTTACGTGGCACCTCTTGACTCCCCACTGTGTAAGATGAGACATCCTTCATCACTCTTGCTCTCTCCTCCTAACTCCTCTTGCTAAACTACTCCATTTGCATCTAGTTCTTTATTCATAATTAAAATGTTCTAGTTTTGTGTGTTATCCATCTCTGAATTTCAAATATTGAAAATCAATAAAAAATGTTTTAAAAAATATTATGATTCTATAAACATTATTCTCTGCAGAGCCAAGTAGTATCCTGGGGCACATAGACAAGGAACTATAATCTTATGGTTTAAATGCTGCTAGAAGGAAAGTGCTCCAGGCTTCAAGTTCAAGTGCATTCTCCTACAGTCCCTCAGCTACTCAAAGTCATGTGACATTTTAATTCACTTGCTATTTGGACCATGACCTTCTTATACAACTTTTTGTTCTCCTGGAGTTTCTGATTTCTTTTCTCTTTCCTTCTGGAGAGAAGAAACACATGCCTTCTAAATCAGGCCATTAAAATATTCCAGCTTCTTAATTACATTATTTGTTGAATGAAGCCCATTTTCTCCAAACCCTCTGACTTCCTGTTTTAATTTTGACTGATGGCTTTATGGTCCTCTAGTATTTCTCCTCATTGTACTCCTGGGTTAATTCCACTGTTTTGTGAACCTGTTATCTTTCTCTTTCTTGGATTATGTCTCTGTTTTGCTGGAGTATATCTTCAAATAACATTTTTTAAAGGAGTGCATGGAAGGAAAGCTTTCTGAATCTTTGCATGTCTGAAAATGTCTTTAGTTTGTTCTGTCACTTAGTGAGTCAGAAGGATCAACCAGCAGGCTAGAGTACGTGGAAGGGGGCAGATAGGCAAGGGGAAGCCCCAGGCTCCACCTGGGGCCCAGTTAAAGAGGGATTTACTCTATATATCAATACTCGCTGTAGGGCCTCTGGTCCTTTTGAGAAAGATCACTCAATATCTTTAGAAAGTAATTCTCTACCTTTTTTAAATCTTTCCCCTTTCCTGTATGTTCCAGAAGGCCGTGGCGTCGACCTAGCTCACAGCAACCTCAAACTCCTGGGCTCAAGCAATCCTCCTGCCTCAGCCTCCCAAGTAGCTAGGACTACAGGCATGTGCCACCATGCATGGCTAATTTTTTCTATATATTTTAGTTGGCCAATTAATTTCTTTCTACTTTTAGTAGAGATGGAGTCTCGCTCTTGCTCAGGCTGGTTTCGAACTCCTGAACTCAAACGATTTGCCTGCCTCAGCCTCCCAGAGTGCTAGGATTACAGGCGTGAGCCGCCGCACCTGGCCAGGTTAAGTTTTATTATGGCTATAGATGCAAATCCCCTAAATACATTATTATCAAACTAAATACAATATAGTAAATACACAATATAATAAATATCGCAATGTATTAAAAAATACATAATGACCAAGTTGGGTTTATTCCAGGAATGCAAGAGTATTTCAACATTAGAAAATTGTCATTTTAAGTCACAGTATGCACAGATTCAAAGACAAAAAGCAGATGGAGAAAAAGCATTTGATAAAATCAAGCAGTTTATAAAAATTCTTAAACAGGAACAGGAGGAACTTTTTTAACTTGATAAAAGGGTATCTTTCTACAACCTACAGTAATGGTCAAATCTTTCTTTTAGAGACAGGGTCTCACTGTGTTGCCCAGGCTGGAGTGCAGTGGCACGATCACAGCTCACTGCAACCTCGAATGATCCTCCCCTGCCTCAGCCTCCCGAGTAACTGGGACTACAGGTGCACACCACCATGCCCTGCTAATTTTTAACTTTTTCATAGAGCTGGGTTCTTACTATGTTGCCAAGACTGGATGGTCAAATCCTAAAAGCATCCCTTTGAAGTTCGGGATCCAAACAAGCTGTTCACTATCACTGTTTCTGTTCAAAGCTGTACTGGATCTCCTAGCCTGTGCAATAAGAAAAGGAAAGCAAACAAATGGCATAAACCACTGGAAAGGAAGAAACAAAATGGTCATTATATAGTTACAGATCATGTGATTGTCTACATAGAAAATCCAAGAGATTCTACAAACTATTAAAACTGTTGAGAGGGTTTATGTTGAGAGACAATTTTCCATAGGTCTGTTGCATTTCTGGATGTCTTGCACACAGAGGCACTAACTGCCCTTTTGTTCTGGACTATCTTTTTGGATTATCTTTTCAAGGATGTTTGTGTATCAACCATCTTTGGAACATAGAGTTAGTGTCTCCCTCTGGAGCTGAAGGCAGGTTTGCTTACTGTCCAGGATAATAACGATAATGTCTCCCTCTGTAGTGTCAACCTAAATAACAGAGACAGAAAGTCCCTAAAAGAAAATGATAATTACCTGGGAATAGGCATTGCAATGGGAACACGCGTGTCACAGTGAATTATGTGTGTATTTAGGGAGATAAAGGAAGACAAAGTTTTTAAAGGAAAAATGAGGAGGATTATATAACTGTTTTGAGATAATTTTCCTTGGCCACAAGGATCAATAACAAGGGTGGTGCCAGCACGAAGTCGGACAGGCAGTTGCTGGGCAGGTGTCCTTGCAGAAGTATTTTTTTTGTGTAAGGTTGCAATGGGTTTTGCAGAGCCTTTTGTGATAGTTCCTGTTATCAGGCAATCTGGCATGAGGGCCCTCCCTTCCTGGCCTTCCCGGCTCTATTTGTCAGGGTTTTTAGCACAAGTGACTCCGTTTTGATTCTGACAACTTTCACAGTAGTGAAGGTCAGACATTTGGGTTCCCTAAACTCAAGGTTCCTCAGCTAATATGCAAAACCATTGCATGTGCATCATCCATCTGTCCCCACTGCTGCCCACAATGTCACTTTGGGATTTGAGTGGGGGTGGCAAGTGGAACTGCTGACTCAGTCATGAAGCTCATGCTCCTTGCTGGGCCATGAGTAAAAAAGTCCTTTGCCACTGATCCAGGACTCTCAAGTCCTCTGCTAGAGTCCATGATGCTGTGGCAGCCAAGGGTCTGAGTCGGGTAAAGTCTCGGACCCTTCACAGTCTTGACAGTTCAGCCATCTCATTTCTAAACACAGTCATGAGCTGCATAACAACATTCGGTCAACGACAGACCACATGTGCAGCAGCGGTCCCATGAGATTATAATGAAGGTGAAAATTCCTATTGCTTAGTGATGTTATAGTCGTCATAATATCATATAGCAACATATTACTCATGTGTTTTGGTGATGCTGGTGTAAACAAACCTACTGCCCTACCGGTCATATAAAAGTCTAGCACATACAATTATGTACAGTACATAATACTTGATAATGATAATAAATGACGATGTTACTGGCTTATATATTTACAATAATTCTTATTGTTGTTTTAGATTGTGCTCTTTCTATTTATAAAAAAAGTTAACTGTAAGATAGCCTTAGGCAGGTCCACCTAGGAGATCATCCAGAAGAAGGCACTGTTATCATAGGAGATGACAGCTCCATGCATGTTATTGCCCCTGAAGACCTTCTAGTGGGACAAGATGTGGAGCTGGAAGACAGTGATGTGACAATCCTGACACTGTGCAGGCCTAGGCTAATGTGTTTGTGTCTTACCTTTTCACAGAAAAGTTTAAAAAGTAAAAATAATTTTTCAAATAGAAATAGCTTGTAGAATATGGATATAAAGAAAGGATATTTTTGTATAGCTACACAATGCTTTGTGTTTTAAGCTAAATATTATTATGAAAGAGTCAAAAAGTTTTAAAAAATTAAAAAGTTTATATAGTCAAAAAGTTACAGTAAGCTAAGGTTTTTTTTTTTTGGTAAGCTAAGGTTTATTTATTTATTTATTTATTTTTTGAGACAGAGTCTCATTCTGTTGCCTGGGCTAGAGAGCCGTGGCATCAGCCTAGCTCACAGCAACCTCAAACTCCTGGGCTCAAGTGATCCTCCTGCCTCAGCCTCCCGAGTAGCTGGGACTACATGCATGCGCCACCATGCCTGGCTAATTTTTTCTACATATTCTTAGTTGGCCAATTAATTTGTTTCTGTGTTTAGTAGAAACGGGGTCGGTCTCACTCTTGCTCAGGCTGGTTTCTAACTCCTGACCTTGAGCGATCCTCCTGCCTCGGCCTCCCAGAGTGCTAGAATTACAGGCACTGTGGCTTTGAACTCCTGGCTTCTGGTGATCCTCTCACCTCAACCTCCAAAGAAACTGGGACTACAGGCATTAACCACCACACCTGGATTTTCATATTTTCGTTTTAAAACTTGAAGAAATATAAAAAATAAAATAAGGCCGGGCACAGTGGCTCATGCCTGTAATCCTAGCACTCTGGGAGGCCGAGACAGGCGGATCGCTCAAGGTCAGGTGTTCAAAACCAGCCTGAGCAAGAGCAAGACCCCATCTCTACTAAAAATAGAAAGAAATTAATTAGCCAACTAAGAATATCTAGAAAAAATCAGCCAGGCATGGTGGCACGTGCCTGTAGTCCCAGCTACTTGGGAGGCTGAGACTGAAGGATCGCTTGAGCCCAGGAGTTTGAGGTTGCTGTGAGCTAGGCTGATGCCATGGCACTCTAGCCAGGGCAACAGAGTGAGACTCTGTCTCAAAAAAAAAAAAAAAAGAAGAAGAAAAATGGTTGAAAAAGACAAGTCTGAGATGCAAGAAGGATTATTAAGGAAAGAAAATGATAAACAACATGTAGATAAATCTAAATAAACATTGTACAGTATAATGATGACCACAGTGGCAAATTTTGGAGCAAAAGAAAAAGGACGGGACTGAAACGAAACTTGAATACAGGGTGCAGGGGCGGCCATTGGAGTTAGAGTATTCCAAGGTCCTTGCATTATTTGGAAGTAGGGTTGGGATATTAAATTTAGGCTTTGTTAAATGTGCAGGGTGAAATTTCAGGGGTAGCCACTCTAGGAATAGGAGCAGAGTCAATAACTTCCAAATCAGTAGACAGAAAAAGTGGAATAAGAAAACAAGAAAAGCTCAATCTACTTTTTAAAAAGATAAGAAAGAAGAAAAAAAAGCAGACCCAAAGTGGGACAAATTGAAAGCAAAAACCAGAATGTTAAGACAAGCCAAATACATTATCAGAATAATACACTGACAGTACATGGGAGTGAGGTCGCTGGAAACACCTGTCTTCATTACTGATCCACTGGTCAGTAAACATTAGTAAAGGCATGGAATGTTTGAACAACACAACGAACAAGCTTCCTTTATTGATATAAAGAGAATCCAACACCCAGTATTTATTCTTCCCAAGTACACATGGAGCATTTACAATCATTAACTGTATCCCAGGTCATAAAGCAAAGTCTTAGTTTCAAGAATCACAGTCATACGCATCATATTCTCTAGCCCCAATGCAATTAAGATAAGAATTGATGACAAAGAGAGAAACAATTCCTACACGTTTAGAAATTTAAAAACACACTTTCGGAAACTAACCGAATGGATAAATAAATTGTAGTATATTCAGACAATAGGTTGCTACACACCAACATGCATCACACACAAGCACACACACACAACCACGGCAACAGGCAACACAACATGGATGAACTTCACAGGCATAATGTTGAGTGGAAGAAGCCAGAAAGAGTCGATGCTCTGTACTTCCATCTCTATGAAATCCAGAGGGGTCAAAACTAATCTGCGATGATAAAAGTAGGGATAGTGGCTACCTCTGGGGAGACGGGGGTGGTTATTGACTGGAATTCTGAAAATACTCTATATCTAGGCCAGGCACAGTGGTTTACACCTGTAATCCTAGCGCTCTGGGAGGCCGAGGTGGGAGGATCACTTGAGGCCGGTAGTTCGAGACCAACCTGAGCAAGAGCGAGACCCCGTCTCTACTAAAAAATACAAAATATTAGCACAGCAATTAAAAACAGAAAAAATTATCTGGGAGTGATGGCATGCACCTGTAGTCCCAGCTACTCGGGAGGCTGAGGCAGAAAGATCGCTTGAGCCCAGGAGTTTGAGGTCGCTGTGAGATAGGCTGACGCCACGGCACTCTAGCCCGGGCAAGAGAGTGAGACTCTGTCTCAAGAAAAAACACCAACTCAATAGGGAAAGAACAGTCTTCTCAACATATGTTGTTGGACAACTGGATTACCCATATATATAAGAATTACGTCGGACCCCTATCTAACATCATATATAGACCTCATCTCTAAAAATTAAAAATAAATAAGTAAATAAATTAAAAAAAGAAAATACTCTATGTCTTTCTCTAACTTAGGAAATATAAAAGAACAATAGAATAAACCCAGTGAAAGTAGACCAAAGGAAATAATAACAGTAAAAATTAATAAAACAGAAAACAAAGAGGATTAATGAGCCCAAAGCTGGTTCTTTGAGAAGATTAATAAAATAGGTAAACCTCTGAGGCTGATTTTAAAAAAAGGACAGGCAGAAATTAATAAATACTAAGAATGAAAATGATACAATAACTACAGGTCCAGGAGAGATTTAAAAGATTAAGAAGGGAACAATCTGAACAACTGTTTCTTCAATGTTACTATGTATTTCTCATTCCCATTTCCTACGTCAGTTTTCATGGTCTATTTTATAGACACATCCGTTAAATCTACATTTTCAAATTTATCTGCATAAAATTGTTTCTTACGATTTAAAAAATCTATCTACAGTGAAATCCCCTTTTCATTACTAATATTATTTGGGCCTTCTCTTTTTTTTTCTTAGTAAGTTTTGTTAGAAATATATTTATTTTATTAGTCATTTGTTTTATTGATCATCTCTCTCATTGCTTTGTTTTGTTTCGTTGATTTTATTCTTATCTTTATGATTTCCTGCTATTTAGGGGCTGTTATTATGTTGTCTTTTTTCTGATTTCCTAAACTGGATACTGACCATTACTGTGCAATCTTTGTTCTTATGTAACATATGTATCTAAGGGTATACACACCCCCGCTCAAGGATTGCGTTAGCTGCACTTAAATTTCACAGCCTAGCTTTCATTGTCAGCCAATTCCTAATATTTTTTACTTTTATTCATCCTAGTAAATATTTGGGGGTATGATTTTTGTTTTCAAGCATAAAGTTATCTTTTCATTATGGCTTTTTCATTTTGTTGTATTGTGGTCAAAGAAAGTGGCCCATACAACATCAATTCTTCACTTTGTGGGCAGACTTGTTTCATGACCTAGAATGTGATCCATTTTTGTAAATGTTCCCTTATTGCATGAAAAAAATATCAATTTTCTGATTGTTTGATCAAGCTTCTTTTTTTTTTTTTTTTCGCTGAGACAGAGTCTCACTCTGTTGCCTGGGCTAGAGTGAGTGCCATGGCGTCAGCCTAGCTCACAGCGACCTCAAACTCCTGGGCTCAAGCAATCCTTCTGCCTCAGCCTCCCAAGTAGCTGGGACGACAGGCATGCGCCACCATGCCCAGCTAATTTTCTCTATATATTTTTAGTTGGCCAATTAATTTCTTTCTATTTACAGTAGAGACAAGGTCTTGCTCTTGCTCAGGCTGGTTTTGAAC